>CABHPP010124225.1:49086-74547 GCA_902168425.1 Peromyscus attwateri
GTGTGTGTGTGTGTGTGTGTGTGTGTGTGTGTGTGTGTGTGTGTGTGCATGTGTGTGTGTGAGAGAGAGAGAGAATGAGAGAGGTTGGGGGGAGATTTTCTGTAATGCTGTAGCCATTTGAGGACTATTTGGAAAGAAGAAGTTCAGAGAGAAACTAAGGGGGACAACAGAAGGTAGCAGTGGGTCTCTAGTAGAGGAAAGTGGCAGATAACAAGATTGTCTATTTAACAAGCCAAGATTATCACTTTAGCAGGACATAGAGGGAAGAATTCTATTGATTTTGTTTTGTTATCATAGTTAACTAAGATCTCTCCAAATGCTATTTTGATATAGAGAGAGTGAAAAAGGAAAGTCTTCCACTGTAGCTAGAGTTTTCCTGCCTGGCTCACAGTCAGGACAAATCTGTCACCTGCCAGTCCCACAGCCGCTCAGACCCAACCAAGTAAACACAGAGACTTACATTGCTTACAAACTGTATGGCGGTGGTAGACTTCTTGCTAACTGTTCTTATATCTTAAATTAATCCATTTCCATAAATCTATACCTTGCCACGTGGCTTGTGGCTTACCAGCATCTTCACATGCTGCTTGTCATGGTGGCAGCTGGCAGTGACTCTTCCCACCTTCCTGTTCTCTCAATTCTCCTCTCTGTTAGTCCCACCTATACTTCCTGCCTGGCCACTGACCAATCAGTGTTTTATTTATTGACCAATCAGAGCAATTTGACATACAGACCATCCCACAGCATTCCACAATTCAAATGTTTCCATTTCTCTGCTTTTTCAGACTTACGGTTTTTGCTTGGAGAGCTTCTAAAATATGACAAAGCCTCAACCATAGAACTCTGACTTAATTAGCTCAGTTTGGACCAAAGGAACTGTTGTGGTGTTTTTCTTACAAACTCTCTGGCACCTCTGACAGGAGAACATTAATGGACTCCAGGACAGTGGACAGCTGCAAACTGAATCACTCCCCTGCTTGCGTATCCTTTTTCTTGATATAGGTTCATTCATTGACCCCAAGCATTAATCAACTAGAATTATTCAATTCCATGTCAATACAATCAACAATAATCCTCTGCTAGTTAAGATAGATTCTATTGGAGGCAATCATAGTTTTTCATTTAAAGTCAACAAAACACCTCCTTGCATCACAGTTAACTAAGTTTGCCTCTCTCCAGGCTCTCTGTTCTTTTTATTTTACCATCTACACAGCACATTGAGCCAAGAGTGATGTTTTACATTATATATCATATTTTGCTCTTCTATTCTCAAAGTCCTATAATTCTCCAGTTTAGTGATAGAAAAACCCAAGCTTTTTATACTTCATGAGATCTCACACAACATGGCCTCTCAGACTTCTCCAGCAAATTCTCTTCCCTTTGCTCACTCTGCTTTACCCCTGTCTCCTTTGCTGTCTCTGGAACACAGCTAACTGTCCTCCTCAAGGTCCTCACATGGACTTCACTTCTACCTACAACAGCCCTCTTCCAAAGAGCAGAGTAATAATTGTGTAACTTCTGCCAAGAATGTAAAAACTCAAGCATAACACATTCAATATGACCTATAATGGACATCCTACTTAAAGTAATAGAACTCTCAAATTCCCTTTTCCTGCTCAATATTCTTTGGAAATTACAATTTTTTTCCATTCTATGGGCCTGGCAGCTCCACCTATCTATTTCATAGCTAGCTGTTAGATGTTCAGCTCTTTATTAGACCAATTAGAAGTAACATAGCTTCACAGAGTTAAACAAATGCAACAAAAAAAGAATGCAACACATCTTTGCATCATTAAACAAATGTTCCACAACATAAACAAATTTAATACTTTGACAACTAATATTCCACAACATTGCTCCATTTTTGCCTAAATAAAAATGAAAGGTTTTAACTTTAACATAGTAAAACTATACACAGTAAGAAAAATTATCAAGTAAGAATTACATTCATAATCTTCAGTCCATTTGTGTCCGGCAAATGTAAAGAAAATACTCCATTATCTAGCCTATCATAGTGAGTCCAAGTTTTATTCCTAATGTACTTTCTGTCATAACTAAGGAAAACTGTAATTATAACTATCTAGTCTTCTACTTCATCAAAGACCCAGAAAGATGTAATATTATGTAACAACAGAGACATTTGGCTGCCTAAACAGTTACCCAAAGTTCCTCTACAATGTTGGGGCACCCATCTTTGGCATACAGAACTTGAGTATCTGGCAGACTTTTCAGTGAAGCAGTAAATTTAAAGGACTGTCCTGCTTTGTATTGTAAAGATCATCAGTCACTTTCCACTATGTCCTGTAGAATGTCTGGCAGACTCTTCTGTGAAGCAAGAATCTCAAAGGACTGTCCTGCCTTGTTTTGGCAAAGTTCAACAGTCACTTTCCTGTGGGTCCTACATGTCCAGTTTATATGGCACACTGTCAGCAGTCAAGGCCTTACGCCTTATGTTTGCACAGCCTGGTTGGAAGTTGGTTTGACCTGGAACCACATTCCTCCCATCTCTGGAATGCCAGTGCTCTGCACTGTGGCAAGAATTTTTTCTCTTAGTTTTTTGTTTCTATTTAGTGTAAAAAGGGCTGTTTAAGTGCTCTGCTATAAAGCAGAGTTGTTGGTTTGTTTTTTTTTTTTTAAAGGATCTGTATCCTTTTTTTTTTAAGTTTTCTCAGGCCTTAGGGATATTTATGCCCCCAAGTTGGTACATTAAAATGTTATTGGTTGCTTTTACTCCTTGGCTCTTTGGGGAGACTGCCACCCAGCTCCCAAAAAATTCGAGGAGACATTCTTACATTCTTACATGCCTGGCCTTGGCATGGTTTGTTTCTAGCCAGCTTTTCTTAAATTTAACTTAAATTATCCCATATACCTTTTGCCTTTGGGCTTTTATTTTTTCTCTATTTCTCTATATTTTTTCTTTCCATGTCTGGCTATGTGGCTGGCCCCTGACATCCTCCTCTCCTTCTCCTTTTCATGCTCTTCCCTCTTCTCTTTTTCTCCTTCTATTTATTCTCTCTGAGTAGCAGCCCCACCTATCCCTCTCCTGCTTAGCTATTGGATGTTCAGCTCTTTATTAGACCAATCAGATGTTTTAGACAGGCAAAGTAACACATTTTCACAGAGTTAAACAAATCCAACATAAAAGAATGCAACACATCTTTGCATCATTAAACAAATGTTCCACAGTATAAATAATATAACACATCTTCAACTAATATTCCACAACAAAGAGAGGGACATCATTCTAAAATCATGTGGAATCACAAAAGACCCCAGATTGCTAAAGTAGTCTTGACTACTACTACTATTACTACTACTACTACTACTACTACTACTACTACTACTAATAATAATAATAATAATAATAATAATGTGGGAGGGATTGCCATCCCAAACATGAATAAATATAACAGAATTATATAAATAAAAACAGTATGGTACTGTGACAGATACAAATATGCAGACTAATGGAACAAAATGGAAGACCCAAACATGAGTACAAGTACCTCCAGTCATTTGATATTGACAAAGATGTTAAAAGCCTACAATGAAGAAAAGACAGCATCTTTGAAAACTGTGCTTCAAAAACTGGATGTCCATATGTAGAAGAAAGAAATCAGAACTGTGTCTATCACCCTGAACAAAAATTAAATACAAATAAGTCAAAGATCTAAATGGGAAATCTAAAAACACTGAAACTTCTAGAAGAAAACAAAGGCAGTACTCTACAAGATACAGATGTAGAAATGGACTTTCTGAATATAATTCATTTGCTCAGGAATTAAGGCCAACAATTGACAAGTAGGACTTCATAAAACTACAAGACTTTTGCACATCCAGGGAAATAGCCAAGTGAATAAGAAACCCATAGAGTAGAAGAGAATTTTTTCCATATAACAGAGGATTAATATCCAGAATATATGAAGAATTAAAAAATACTCAAGAAAGCAAATGACTCAACTTTTAAAAAAAGGACTATGGGTCTAAAAATAATTCTCAAAAGAATAAATGCAAATGGCTAAGAACTATCTCAAAAAGTATTTGTCATCCTTAGCAATTAGGGAAATGCAAATTCTAAATCCTTGATATTCCATTTTATACAAGTCAGAATGTCTAAGATCAAGAAAACAACTGACAATAAATGTTGGTGAGGTTGTGATAAAATAAGAGCCACCCACCCTCATTCAATGTTGGTGGGATTACAAACTGGAACACTCTCTGTGGAAATCAGTGTGGAGAATTCTAAAAACTAAAAAGTCTACCTTATTGCCCAGCTATTCTTTTGTTTGACACATGTTCAAAGAACTCAACATCCTACTCTACGCATACTTTCTCAACCATGTTTATTCCTGTTTCATTCACAATAACTAGAAAATAGACAAAGCCTCAATGTCCTTCAACTTATAAATGAATAATGATGGTGTGATACATACACACAATGGAATATTATTCAGCTCCTAAGGTAAATGAAACCATTACATTTTCAGCACAATGGATGGAACTAGAAAATATTGTAACGAATGATAACACTCAGACCCAGAAAGACAAATGCCACACATTCTCTTTCTTAACTCCTAACTCCCAATCTTCAGATGTGAGTATATATCCTGAAGTAACTCCAGAAACAAGGGAAGGTATGGATGGTGTGGGGGAGAGGTGAGAGTACTAGACTAGAGGAATACGTGATATGAAAGGAGAAACGGCAAAAACGTGGTGGTGGTTTTAGTGGAGGACAGGCCTAGTAAGTCAATACAGAAGGGCAGGGAGGGTGATGGAATAAATGACACTAAAAATGTCTGAAAAATCCCTTAAGGTCATACATTTTATGTTTACTTAAAAATATATATTATATATTATATATTATTTATTATAGGTATGTGTGGATCAATGCATGAATATATTTATACATACATTTCAGTGAAGTTGTGCCACATGGGAAGATAACGATCTAGTCAAGAGCCATAGACTATCTGACAGAAACTCCAGGCATAAGATATTTCCTGTAGAATTGTTGATTAGGGGAGTCCAAGGGACTCCAAACACAATGAAGGCTATTGCTATCACCCTTGACTGCCTCTCAGAAAGGGAAGGTAAGAGCTGATTGCTGAAGATACCTCACACTTTGCATCTTGAAGAAGGACTTGAAGAAGCTGTTGTGACCTGGAAGCCTCCTCCTCTCATAGTATAGGAAGGAGCTATGCAAGCTTCCCAGTGGGAACAATAATCACCAGTCCTATGTACCTAATACCTATGAACCACAATGACCAACTACCAAGTGGCAAGATTTTCTAAAAGGTAAGTGCGGAGTTCACTTTCTTGTCAAAGAAGCTTCTTTATGCAGGAGACAGGGACTGTTACAGAAAGCCACAACTGAACAAAATACAGGGAACAATGGACCGTGGGATGTATGTCTGATAGACTTATTACACTACCCCTACACCTAAGACTAGGAGAACATCATGGAAGAGGGGTTGGAAAGATTGTAGAAGACAGAGGACCTGTTGAGAGATAGTGGAAATAGAGGAGCAGGAAATAGAGGATGGTAGGGAGGAAGGGGTGGGTCTCCTGGGAGGGGCTGTGCTAGGAGATGAACATGATATAAACTAATTGCTTGAATGTCTAAATAGGAATAAAAAATTCGAGCATATTTTTTTTAATGTATGGTAAGGTAAAAATACTGCTTAAGAGTATTCGGTAGAACAAATGGAAGTGGGAATGGCTTCTTTCTGGGTCTTTGAAAACTGAAAACTACCAATTATGTTTATAGGGGGCAGAACAGGGTTAGTTAAGCTTACAAACATCTGTTCTTTCCTATGGTTTAGGCTATTTCTGGGTCTGTACTGAACATGTATCTATTGTTTACCAAAGATGTCTTTACTTTAATCATTTCCCTTCTTTGTACACCTGTGAACCTCTTCTGGCCACATTTAGCTTTGCAGTCTGTGGCTTGGGATAGTTCTCTCACCCTTCTGAGACTCCCCAGATAATACTCCCTAAGTTGGGTAATTGTATAACTGAGACAATATCTCCTAAGTGCCCTGGGAATGTGCTCAGTACCCAAACAACTGAGATACAGCTGAAGGATCTGTCTTTGGACTTTGAAAACCTCCTAAGTATTAAAGACCATGCTAGAGGGATGCAGTTGTAGATGCCAGGTAGACAGCAGGCACTTCAGAACTTTCAGATTCTACAGCAGTGAACAGCAATGGGTGGCTCCAGGGATCGAGATCTTCACACACATTAACCTCAGACTCAACTTGAGGTTATAAGACTCCAGAATTATTCTCAGTTCTTGAAATCTGCTCCCAGCCACCAAGGGTGGAGCTAAAGGTCCTTACGTACTTCATTGTCTGCATTGAGCCTCTTAATTCTTGTACTTTGGGACTTGTCAGTATCTTGCCTATCTGATTCGCACAACTATGCCCCTAGGGTGTCTCTTATAGGCTGTAACCATTCCAATTTGGACTCCCTGACTTGTGGCTATTCCCAATTCTCAGGTCCTCTGAGTAGCTCACGTTTAAACAACAGGTACTCTCTTGAGATGGTACCCAGTCCTTGTCCTCCAAGTTATATATTATTAAAAAGTGAACTGAAATTCCTATCCAATACTGACCCATCTGCTAGAGGAGTCACTATATAATCAAAATCTGCCAGTAGATTTGAGGCTTGTGAGAGCTGTGGGTTTGCCTTGTGAATAGGTTGTCAAGCTGTTTTCATCAAAGCCACTAATTACGGGACTGAAAAGAGATAGAAATATCTAACCCCAAGCCCCAAGCCCAGACTCTTAATCACTTTGACAAACTACACTGAAGAAAATTAATAATTTATAAGTCTTTAAATACAGTATATATCAATCAATTCAATGTATGAATAAAATATTTGTCATTTAAGTTGCTGTTATATAACTCTGTGTGCCAGGAAAAATGATGCACATGCCTGTAACCTTAACATCTTTCAAGAAGAGCTGAGGCAGAACTGTGAGTTCAAGACTAGCCTAGGCTAACAAGACATGGTATGCTGGCTAGTTTTTACATCACCTTCACAGGCTAGAGTCATCTAGGAAGAAGGAATCTTAATTTAGAAAATGTCTCCATAGGATCATTCTATAGACAAGTCTTTAGGGCAGTTTTTTGATTAATGATTGGCGTGAGTGGTCCGACCCCTAGGCAGTCGCAAACAAGCCAGTAGGCATCACTTTTCCCTAGCCTCTGCATCAGTTTTAACCTCCAGGTTCCTGCCTTGAGTTCCTCCCCTGACTTCCCTTGGATGACGGGTTTCAAGCTGTCCAATGAAACTCTTTACTCCCCGACTTAAGGTCATGGTATTTTATTACAACCAAAGAAATCTAAGACACCCTGCATTTAAAAAAAAAATCTGTGGAGTTGGGTGGCAGTGGCGTATGCTGTGAGTTCGAGGCCAGCCTGGCCTACAGAGTGAGATCCAGGACAGGCACCAAAACTACACAGAGAAACCCTGTCTCGGAAAAAAAAAAAAAAAAGTAAAAACAAAATATAAAATCTGTGATAACTGAATCAAACACATTAGCTTAGTTTTCTTTTTTGAATCAATTAAGAAATATCACACTCTTCACTAACAGAACAAAAGGAAACCTTAGGAAAATCATA
Organism: Peromyscus attwateri; assembly: GCA_902168425.1. NCBI lineage: Eukaryota > Metazoa > Chordata > Mammalia > Rodentia > Cricetidae > Peromyscus > Peromyscus attwateri. Next base: position 56,712 of record CABHPP010124225.1, read on the forward strand.
CACTGCCCTAGGACAAGAGTTGACAAACCATCGTCTGCTGGCCAAATCCCACCAAGAACACTTTTGTAAGTCCCACAAACTAAGAATAGTTTTCAAATGGTTGAAAGAGATAATATTCTGTGCCATGTGAGAATTTTGCAAAACTGTTTTCAAAGTTGATAAAATTTTGTTGAAATTGAGCCCTGTGCTGGTTAATTTTATGTCAACTTGACACAAGCTGCAGCAATCAGAGAGGAAGGAGCCTCAAATGAAAAAAAAAAAAAGTCTTTATTATATCTGGCTGTATGCAAGCCTGTAGGGAATTTTCTTAATTAGTGATTGATTTGGAGTGTCCAACACATTGTGGGTGGTGCTACCCCTGGGCTGGCAGTCCTGGGTTCTATAAAAGAGCTGGCTGAGTAAGCCATGAGGAACAAGCCAGCAAGCAGCATTCGTCCATGGCCTCTGCATTAGTTACTGCCCCCAGATTCCTGCCCTGCTTGAGTTCCTGTCCCGACTTCCTTTGATGATGAACAGTGATGTGGAAGTATAGGCCAAATAAATCCTTTCCTCCCCAACTTGCTTTTACCCATGGTGTTTCATCATAGCAACAGTAACCCTAACTAAGACAAGCCCACACTCTCCCATTTGTGTAGTAGTCTAATAATGCTTTCTGTTTCAATACCAGAGCTACAGTTGCAAGGAAACTAAATGACTGTCAAAGACTACAGCATTTGCTCTCCAGACCTCTTGAGAGAAAACTTCCCATCTACTGCTTTACAAGGGAAACTTTCTAAGTGTCAATTAATAGGTATCATTAGTGGAAAATAAACACTGTCCTATTAATAACACTGTCAGTATTATTACCTCATGTTTTAGGTAAATAGCTACCTTTGCCACATACTCACAAACAAATTTGTATTCATTCTCACATTTTTTTAAAATGCAGGAAGAAAATAGTTTAGTGCATATTTTGCTAGCATCTAGATGTATTCTGGAGATGTGGTAAATTTGTGCATATAGATTACATTATCCCTCACGGTTTGATTTTGTTCAATAAAGAAGCAATTGCTTCTGTATAAAGAAAATCATATCCTTCCACAGCTGTACCAACCGAATCTTCTTTTATTTTGGAATGCAGCTGACATTGCATATCAAGTTTGACATATTCAGTTAATGTTGCACAATATGACCTCCAGCATACATGAGCATAGCTTGAAAATATCCCTCTGAGCTAAAAGTATAATTATGTTTTCCTAACTTATGATTCTATAGAATATTTGAACATATAGAAGTATGTTCAGTTTTCTAAATGTAATTTCTTTCCATGTATGTATGTATTTGTGTAAGTAGAAAAGATTTGGAACTCAAAATAAGTACTAAATTAGCCATGATCAGTATAAGGAAAAAATACTGGAGGGCTGTCTCCTGTTAAACAAAGAATGTACTTCTTTATAGTAAGTTATTAAAATAAATATTATATCATTCTCTAGCATTCAGAAAGTATCTTAGTGAATAAACAAAAACATTATCATATTACAAATGTGTTCATACATAATTCCTTCTGAACCTGATTCTCTAAGTGCTAATAAAAATAATCTTCAATGATCATAACATCCTTGGTCTATCCCAGCAAGTACTTTATCATTTTAAGTTAATTTGATAAGAACATTCTAAACTTTGATAGTTTCTTTTAATCAAAAATATCACAATTATTGTATAAGATAGACAAGAAGAAAACCCATTTTTTTAAGTTATAGAAGAATTAAATAAGATTAACGTGCATAAGGCACTTATGATTCTATGCATAAGGGTACAATAGTGGTAGGCATACTTTGGTGGTAACTAATAGTTCTCTAATAGGACTGAAGGCTTGCTCAACAGGTGGGAAATCATGCCTGGTAATGGAAACCTGGCCAACTACCCAGGGCTAGTGAAGTCATGGATCTTGGTAGAGAACCTACCACTGCCACTTTGCTAAACCAGCAGAATCTCTAATTGCATTCTCAAAGATTACCTTTATACCCACAAATAAGATAGTCCTTACCCTCCATTGAGGAAACTAATCTTTACAACTGACAGAGGTCATTACAGAAAACCACAACCAGTCAGAATGCGGAATTGTGAATCCTAGTCCCAACTGATACATCTATAATACAACTCCTGCACCTAAGGATCAGGGATCACTGAAGAAGAGTGGGAGGAAAGATTGTAAGAGCCAGAACAAGAAGTTTATTGTGAGGTTATGACCCCTAGAAATGTCAGAAGCTACAGGCATGAAGTCTCACCAACATGGCTACCTAAAATGAGCTAAACAAGGACAAGACCAACAGACATGCCAAGGTGGACTGGGGAAAGCTCTTGGGGCCTCAACTCTTGACAAAGAATTACAGGCAACTAAGTAATACAGAGAGTGGAAGAAATAGTTCTCCCTAGGGAAGAGCACACCAATTGGTTATCTAACACTATATGGTCAGCCCTGAGAACATATATCACATGTATCTACAAGAAACTTTATACTGTATATGTGTGTGTGTGTATGTGTGTGTGTGTGTGTGTGTGTGTGTGTGTGTGTATCTATATAACAACAATTAAAGAAAATAAGCCATGAATTTAAAAGAGAGCAAGGAGAGGGGGTACATGGGAGCATTTAGATGAGGGGAAAAGAAAGGGAAATGATGTAACTATAATATAATCTCAAAAAATTATAAAAAGTATATGCATATACAACTCCAGCTTTCTCAAAAGAAAAAAGAAAGCCAGCCTATTGACTATGTGTTCCATATGTGCCCTTACAGCACATCTTTTTCAGATAAAAAGGTTCAATTAGGGCCACCAACCCCATTGACCCCATGGAGCACACTTGGCCCCACATTTCCAAGCAGGGAGCTGAGATTCCCAATACCAAGTCTACCCACCAATAACAACTCCACATATCCTCTCCACATAAACCACTATTCTCCTAGGCACAAGACTAACACTAGCAACCCACCACCCAACTCTATCCATCATCCTGTTTTCAGGTAGTGAAATCCCATTCAGTACCTCTGAGATCCCTTATCTCCCATGCTCAGGCAGAGAACCTAAACTGCCACACAAAAATCTGCCTACCCCAGCAAACTCCACCCATTACTGCTGTGGACACTTGACCCTAGTCTTATTGTAACCTGACAGGCCATGTTTGGTTGATATCTCTCTTCTGAAGGGAAAGGAGGAAGAGTAGATCTCGGGGAGAAGGGAGACTGGGGAGGATTCACTCAGTGAGCCCTATTGTGTATACAAACATTAAAATACTTCAAAGTAGTTTCAGCTTTATCCACAGTTCTTGGAAAAAATAAGAATGGAATTGAAATACTATTTTCTTATTAAAAAGTTTCCATACTAGATCTAAATCACAGGACAGTGGATGAAAAGCAACAATGGTCTTTCATTCCTTCCTCTTACTAAAAGTTTCATATGTTGCTCAATCTTAGCTTGAAAATTAAAAGTTTGAGACATTAACAAATTTCCTTCATACAACTGTAGATTACACGATAAACTATTTCAAGGAGACATGAGCAATATTTCATGCAAGTGTCAGTGAACCTATCACATAGCTTTGATAATCCCAGAGGGACTTTTGTAAGTAATGTCTCCGTTTTCCTTTCTCTGAAAATGTCATTGAGAGATTTCAGTATTGTTTGCCATTCATCTCTTCCTGTTTAGCACATATAAAGCATTAAAAATTTAAGACCTAAAAATTCATTAGAAAGGACACCTTAAAATTGTTGTCTGTTTAAGTAGACATTTAAGGACATCAGTTGTGATTTCCTAGTCAAATAACTATGGACAACTGGGGAACACTGAGAGTTGGGGAAAATGATCTTCTCCAAAGAAGAGGCTACAATACCAAGTAGTCAGATCTGAGATCATATGCATACAGGTAACAAGCATTATCTGGAATGGGCCTATTGCATATATTTAGGAACACACACACACACACATACACACACACACACACACACACACACACACACACACACACACATACACACACACACAAAGTAAACGAAGCTATGAATTTGTGAGAGATAAGAGGGTGCCTAGAGGGGCTGGAGAAAAGAAAGGGAGAATCCATGTAATTGTATTGTAACTTCAAAAAATAAAAATTATTGTTAAAAATTAAAGAAGATTTTTTTAAAGAGAACTCGAGAATATAATCTCTGCAATAAACTTCCATGGTCTCATTCTTTTCAGTTTATTTGAATGAAGTGCTGCAAATGTAAGTCCTGGTTACTTCCCGAAGTATATTAAATGTGTGTCCAACTCATTGCAATAATAATAATAAATAAAAAAGTGCCAGCATTTCTCCGTCCCTGACTTGCAGTGTTAGAGAATCACATGGAGACTATGTTGGGATTGGTTATTGAGATGCAGGTTGCAAATCTCCCATCTCCTAGTTTATGATGGATGCCAGTGAAGTCTGTGGCTGGTAACAGGAGTCCTACATCAAGGAGATTTATGGGAAGGATGCATTTAGTGTTATTCATGAGCCACTTAACAAGCTTCAGCCAAGGATACAATATAGCCTTTGTTTACAGTCCCAGGAGGTCTTTAGAAGGCTTTTGAAAATTGAAGATTTTTTTTTTTTGATAAATGGTAGAAGATCTTTAGGCGGGTTTGAAAGCTGAAAGTGTATTTTCCTGTTAACTTGAAGAGTACTATATTTCATACTAACTTCCCTGTTTCCTCAATAAAAAATTATCAAATATTCCACTGGTATTTTGTTTTGCTATTGTTCTGCTACATTAAATAACCAAGAGGGACACATTTTTTTAGAAAAATGATTTCAATCTCTATTACAGGAAGTTGGAGCATCTTAACAGGATATCCAGACTATTTGAACAGAAATGAAACAACATGTGTTTGAAACTGTCTCTTGTATCACACTTTTATGTTTGTGACATGCATCCTTCCCAGTGCATTGTTATTTATGGCGACAATATGGTGCTCATTCTGACAACCAAGAAACTTAGCTCCACAGCTGACTGAAAGACTCAAAAAAAATTAGACAACTGCATTAAGGTGACTTGGTGGAATTAAAAAAATAATTTCAGTTAGCATGAAAGGAAATAGTTAAGTAACCCATCGAATACTAACTACGAGAACTAGATGGCATTTAGACTACAAAATTTTATTATTTTCAAAAATCACTGAATTTCTAAGTACTTTTCAGCTATGTCAAGAAGGTATAAAATAGGTTTTGTTTCTAATTTCAGTGAAGTTGAAGGACGTGGCAGTGATTTTAACATACCTGAACCTTAAAAATGTTCCCAGAAGCATGTTGATTTATGACTGCTCTGCATGAGGTCTCATTGGAGACATCAGCCTACAGACTACAGTTTAACAAACAGACATATTATTGGAGTCTTCATCAAAACTGTGGTTTTCAGGTTTATTTCATAGCTGGGGTCCTTTATGCATGGTGCTTTATGTCACATAAAGTACTTCAGTCATGAGTCCATCTTTCCTTCAGTTTCAATTACACAGTTTCAAGCAAGTCAAGGGAGCTCAGGTCTCAGAAGAGCCCCTTGCTACTTCATTGTGGAGGGTTTGTAGCTGCATCTGTTTCAAAGTTGTTATTTTTTAAATACTGAAATAAGGATTCAGGGACCAGTTGATTTGGTAAGACTTCCTTAATTTTGGTCTTATTAACTCCCGAAAACTTTTGACAATGCTCTCTAAGTCCTATGGCATAGACCAAAGTTACTAAATTTTTGTGCCTATGAACAAAAGACAGTTGAAATGTGTTACATAACCTATTGTCTGCTTGGAACATATGCTGGTTTTGGTCATATTAAATGATAGTAATTAAAATATGGCGTACTTTATGGGAAAAAGATAAAACCATCATAAATAACCTCTCAGCTAGATCTGAAGAACATACTACTTTAATTAATCCAACAAAGATAAAAAATATGCTAACTTAATCTGAAAATCAATGTATAAGACTTGAGACAGGCAGGAGGGAAAAGAAGGCTGAATTTAAAATTCTATACTTCTAACAATAATGGATATGTAGCATTAACTGGTCATCTCCTATGGTCAGATTGGTGACTACTCCAATTGTCATCAGAGAGCCTTCATCCAGTAACTGGTGGAAACAGATACAGAGACCCATAGACAAACATTAGGCCAAGTTCAGGAAATCCTGCTGAAGAGAGGGAAGAAGGTTTGTAGGAGCCAAAGGGGTCAAGACATTATAAGAAAATCCACAGAAACAATTAACCTGGCTCATAGGATCTCACAGAGTTTGAAGCAACAATCAGCGGGGCTGCATGGGACTAATCTATGAACTCTACATATATGTGACAGTTGTTTAGCTTGGTCTGTTTGTGGGACCCCTAACAATGGGAGCAGGGGCTGTCCCTAACACTTTGCCTGGCTCTTGGGAACGTATTCCTCACACTGTATTGCTTTGCTCAGCATTAATACAAGGCAGTATGGGAGTGAGGGTGCTTAGTCTTACCACAGCTTGGTATACCATGCTTTGTTGATACATGGGAGGGCTGCCCCTTTCTGAACAGAAACAGAGGAGGAGTGGATTAGGGGGTGTATAGAGGGGCAGTGGGGGAAAGGAATGGGAGGAGAGGAGGGAGGGGAAATTGTGGTCAGGATGTAAAATAAGTAATTTAATTTAAAAATTCTACAAAGTTTAACTAACATTTTTTTATCTCCTCTATGTATGGTGAGGACACCATAGTGCCAGATGATATCACCTTGTGATTCCTGAGGACAAAGCCCCTCTTTCTAATATGACACAGCATTGCTAATGACAGACCAGGAAAGGAGTAAGCAGGCTAAAATATTTGCAAAGCTGAAAAGCCAGTCTAAGAGTTTAGAAAACGCATATGGTTTACACCCTAAATAAGTCAAATTTTATACAAATAGATAAAATAGTTTTCTCTAATTCTTGACACGGTCATTAGTAAATGAAATTAGGAATTTTACTGGTACACACCTTAGAGGAGAAGAAATGTACTCACTCACCAGCTCCAGTGGCCAGTTGCCAACAGCCAGTCTTGTGCAATAAAAAGAAGGGCCCGCGCTTGCTGCTTCAGCCTCAAAGTGTACGTGAGCCCTGCTTAGTTGATTCGATGGGCCGTGTTCTCCTGATGTCTGCATCCCCTCTTACTCCTACAATCTCTCTTCCCCTTGTTGCAAGGAGTTCCCCCGGCTCCAAATGCAAGCTAAAACTGTGATATGTTGGCTGGGTGAATTCCTTGTTATTCCTTTCCTTGTTCTGTGCATGTGCCTATGTTCGTGCGTGCGTGCGTGCGTGTGTGTGTGCGTGCGTGCGTGCGTGCGTGTGTGTGTGTATGTGTGTGTGTGTGTGTGTGTGTGTGTGTGTGTGGTAAGTACAAGATTTTGGGAAGTGGAATACTATTTTAAAGACACTTTCTTCCCTTTTCTGTCCCATGTTCATTCCCATATCATCTTAGTTGCCAAGAACATGATAATGATCATTTTTACCTCTCAGGTTTTCTTCCATTTCATCCAACGTTCAGGAAAAAAACAAAACAAACAAACAAACAAACTCAATGGTTTCAAGGAGCTGCATAATTCAATGCAGGCTTGGTAGCTAAGATAGCTTGCTTCTGAACAATGGCATACTGATTTACAACACAAGCACTGAACTTACTTTTTTTTTAAAATAAATACTTGTGAAAAAATAGTATTTCCTGCCCCCGAAAAAATGTAATGTGATATCCATGAAGGGAGAGGATGCACATTAACAAATAAACTCACTAACTTAAAAAAAAAATTCTTCTGCTGCTGGAGTTCCAGATGCAGACCCATTGCTGAACTCTCTCTAAATGACAGTCACAGAGAAATTTAAAGTAAAAATGGAGTAGAGCAAAAATATGCTCAACTAGTATCAAACAGCAAAATCTCTAATCACAACAATATATTAAATCATTTCCTTCTTTCAGTATCCACTCAGAGCTCTTGGTGCTATACACCGAATAAAGAAATCAAGGTTCCCCCCCCCCCCCCCGACAGGGTTTCTCTGTGTAGCTTTGGAGCCTGTCCTGGAATTCACTCTGTAGTCCAGGCTGGCCTTGAACTCACAGAGATCAGCCTGCCTCTGCCTCCCAAGTGCTAGGATTAAAGGCATGCGCCACCACCTCCTGGCTCAAGGATGTTTTAAAAGAAAAAGAAGATATCTTGTCTGTCTTCAAGGAGCCCGTAAGGCGAGTGTATGCATACACAGGGCTCTGGCTATAACGTCCTAAGCACTCCATCTAAATTAGTAAGGCAACACTCTAATTAAGCCTACAGTGTGTGTACTTGTGTACTATTGTGATATCTACGCTGTGGGTGATGAATGTCCACAGCTGCCCGAAAACGCACAGCTGATAAAAGAGAGCACGTTTCACATCAATGCCCTGGAAGTTTGCTTCCAGGCTTCAGGAACTTCCAGGTGTCTACCCACCATGCCACCTGACAACCAACACTCAGCCTAAAATAGAAAGAGAGGACAGAAAGAGGTAGAGGTTGGGAAAAATGAAAACCAAAAGGAGTGAGTGGTAGAGAAGTTTGAAGTGCAGAGGAGCACTTGCCCAGATGTACCCCAAGAACTGTTTTGGAAGAGAAAGAGAATCAAGTGTTGGAACTTTAAATTAGGTAATGATCCTTGAAAATAATCAAAAGGACTTGCTATTGTAGTTCCCCAAATATATCTATCAATTTTTTAAAATATTTTTTGATATATTTTTATTTGATAATGTGTGTGACTGATTTGCTACTACTTCCCTTTGTGAATTTCATAGAATTCTGGGTTTTTTCTCAGTTTGATCAGCATTGGCAGCCTCGTTTAATAGTTGTGGTTTGCATTTCAAGGGTGAGGGCACCTGAACTGTTCTACTTTGGAAAGCCAAGAAACACAGAAAATGAAAGGACATGAAAAAAATCAATTATTTGAAGTATATTTGTAGAAATTTCTGTGTACACACAGTGAAGAGATGACATTTGACAGAGTGTACCATTTAAAATGACCTCTTTTCATTTCTCTTTTTTCTCTACAACAAATGTATGTTAACTAGAAGCCAACTATTTTGAGGAATGCTGCACTGAACTACAGGCTGGAGAGAAAAGTCCTATAGCTGATCTACTGTGGGGGGCGGGGGGCAGCTTAGGAGCAGCCTTAACTGATAATTCCTAGTTTTCTGTAGGCTCATTAGTGGAAGCAGTGTGGAATTGGCCAGCCACTGCCTTAATCAGTACAGCTATGGGTTAGGCATTAGGCATTAGGGTTTCCAGAAATTGGACCCCTGATAGTGCTTAAAACTGGGGCCTAGGTCTTATTTCACTGCCCCAAATCACTGGAAGAAATAACAACCACAGCCTATTTAATTTCACTGAGATGTATGTACTCAGAAAAGAATCTTTTATAGCACTTTTGGATTTTCATTAATATCTTTAATAATCTCCTGAGAATTCTAGCAAGACAGTCAATGAAAACACGATGGTGGCAAACTTGGAAATATGTATTTGGGTGCTTTTTACTCAGTCATTTCTAGTGTTTCAAGAAAAAAGTTGATAATTTATATTGTAATTGGTAGCATTTAGATCAAACTTATTTTGTATGTTTAAATGTTATGTGCAAGAATGTGATCATCATTCGTTTTCTTTTGTGATGAAATAAAACTTCAAACTTCAATTCTAGGGTCAGTCTACTTTGAAATTCTAAAATAAGAGAGACATCAACTACTGTACATCAAAAAAAAAAAAATGTGAGCATTCAGTGAGTATTCTGGTGCTACCCTGTAACAAGAATGGAAGACAGACTCCCATTGATCAAGTCCGATGTGTTCGAGGAAAGGTGGAGTGTGCAGAAAACACACTTTTTCCCCCCACTATATTCTCTAAACAGTTAAGTCTGCAGGTATTTGTCTGAACCGTTCCTGCCAGAGACCCTTTTGTCCAAAACATTTGAAGAAGGAAGGTCGCCTGCAAGTCCTTTACATTAATCACCAGCACGGTCTACATGAGACTCTCCCAAAAGGGATAGAGGAGTCTTGTGTTGAGAGACTTTCAGAAACAGGCGACAAGAACACCCCAGCCTGAGACAGGGCCATGTAGTGAGGAAATATGAGCCCCTCACCCCTGACCCTCCGGCCTCTTTATTTTGATCCCTTTAACAATGCAAGGTTGGCAGGCACAAGCAGTGCAAGTCCTTCTCTCTTTTGTTAGGCTTGGGAAAAAATCTCCAGGCTGCTTACTGTGGCTCCCACCTAAGGGCTTTCCTCATTTTTAATTAGAAAGAATTACAATGTACACCGTATTTTTTCAGATCACTCTCCAAAGTGACCCCAGCACTAAGACACTGCTCCAATTTCCATAGCAAACAGATCTAAGTGTCATTATTTTGTGACTTTTTTGGGTGGGTGGGTGGGTCTATTTGAATATTTTTTAAGTATCTGTTTTGTCCCTCATATGTGAAGTTTTTAAAATGATTTCTCAAATGTTAGTAGTCACATATCGCAAAAGGATGATAATAAAGGATGTCCTATCATGTCTATATTTTGTTGTGATTTTAACAATTCTGGAGATGTGACAAATATATATATATATATATATATATATGTGTGTGTGTGTGTGTGTGTGTGTGTGTGTGTGTATACATATACATATATATATATATATAGCAACTTCTTATAGAACTGCATGTTAAATACAGTCCTATAGTAAACATTTAAAAGTGCTTCTTCTAATGATAGACATCACTCTAAGGTAATCTAAAGTAAATTCATTCTCTTTCTATCTGATTAATTCTGAGATTCTAAATTGTCATGGGCATTTGTCCAAAGGGGGGTATTTGTTATACCCCATCCCCGCCCCCGAGTATAACACAGGAGGAAGCTGTGACCTGTGAGGCACAGGGCTCAGGCTCCAGAAAGTCAAAGAATTAACAGATATAATAGTCAAGTAACTTTTTAATATATAGTAACAGAAAAATACTCAGAATTTCTGCTTTCTTAGATAAAAGAGTTTGCTTGCACCCCATTTCTCGTGTAGCTCAGAATATCAGAATATTTGTGACTCTTGTATCAACTTCTTGGAAGAGTAGAAGGCTTAGTTATATAATTTCTAATTCATGGGAGCAAAGTGTATGTCCAAACATCTTAAAAGTCCAAACACCTTAAAATATGCCATACTAGTTTTCTTCTCAAACTGTGAAAGGGAAATTATAGACGGGGGGAGGGGGAATTATGGGATTGAGATAAAACAGCCAAATGTAGAATTCCCAAAGGCACTTAGAATACGTAACCCAGATAGAGAAAGACCCAGGGTGCCATCCATCCCTGCCAAGATAAGAGCCAAAAAGAGAAGAAAAGACATGTTCACAGGAAATCAATCTTGGAGGGGAAAAATGAAAAAGAAAATGTGATATAATCACAATGACTATATTTTCATGTACAATATTAATGAAAATTCTTTCTTTTTTAAATACATTTTTTTTTCATGCAGTATGTTCTGATTATTATTTTTCCTCTCACAACTCATCAAAGATCATCCACACCTCCCCTCCTCTCCATTCAAACCTCTGCCTCCTTGTTAGAAAAAAAGAGGTATCTAAAGAATAATAATAAAATAAAACAATATAAAACAAAACCAAGCAAACTGGAATAAGACATAACAAACAAATGAAAGAGTCAAAGAAAAAAAAACACAAGAAATAAATATAGACACAGAGACACACATGTTAACACATGCCGAAATCCTATAAAAACACAAACCAGAAACCATAATATACATACAAAATACTTGAAAAGTAATTAAAAAAATGTCCTGATAAAGCATTATGAGACAAAACAACCTCCAGAAATTTCATTGAGTTCGTTTTGTGTAGGCCATCTACTGCTGGGCATGGGGCGTGCCCTTAAGAGTGGTTTGTAAACCCAATGATACTCCCTTGGAAAAAACTAATTTTTCATTTGCTAGAAGTTACCAACTGAAGACAGCTTCTGGGAAAGGGATGGAGCTTATGTCCATTTCCCCTCTCAGCACTGGGACTACATCTGGCCCAAACCTATAGAGGCCATTGGATGCAGCCACAGTTTCTGTGAGATCATATGTGTGTCCGTTGTGCTGTGTTTAGAAGGCCTTGTTTCCTCAGTGTCTTCCATCCCCTCTAGTTCTTACACTCTTCCTACCTCCTCTTTTATGGAGGGTTCCTTGAGCCCTGAGGGGAGGGATTTAATGAAGACATCCCTTTTAGAACTGAGTGTTCTAAGGTGTCTCACTCTCTACACATTGTCCCATTGTGGATCTCTGTATTTGTTCCCTTCTACTGCAGGAGGAAGTTCCTCTGATAATGGCTGAGCAAGACACTGATCTGATTCCCTGGTTGGTGTCAAAGATCCTACCTGATTTGAAAACACACTACAATGCCTTTAGTTGTAAACATGACCTCTATCCTTATTAGAATTTACCTTTGATCACAACATCTCAGATGATCAATAAGTTCAGAATTTGGTTTTATGATTGTTTTTGTTTGTTTAAGGAGTTCTTATCTAGCATGCTCTACCAATTCACTAGCATTAATTTAGAGCCAATGACATTGAAAGTTAAGCCTGTGGGATGCTTATAGCCTTCTTATGCTCAGGAACTTTACAAAGGGCTTCATTAGTGTGTTTTTGGCACATTTCAAACAATAAAACATAAGCAAAACTCACAAAATACAGAAAGTAGTTATTAAAATCATAAAGAACATGTGCTTAATGTAGCAGAGCTGAAATAAGAAAGCCAAACGTCATTTTGTTCTGCATCAGCTGAGAACATATCTATCAGGTAACTAAGTCTTCTCTCAGCTTTGTATATATCCATGAAATAGTTCAATAGCCACAGACACTGATTTGCAGGCCACAAACAAATTTTTAAAAGGTAAGAGGATTCCAAAGTGTAAAATCTACAAATTGTAAAGATCAACTCTCATAAGTAATTTGTGGAGAGGTTCTTTTTTTTTCTACTAATTCAATCATATTTTATTAAACATTGGTAATCTGTTATAAACAGCAATTTCTCCTGTAACAAAATATAGCTTCTATATAACTTTTCAGACTTTGATCTCATATTGTATTTTTAAATGTGCCTTTGTGAGCTTTAGGGGGTTCGTTGTTTGTTTTTATTTTTAACAATTTCATACTTGTATATAGCGCACTGTGATCACATTCATTCTTAAGTTCCCTCTCCCACAACCTTCCCAGTCCCACTAAACCACTCTTCCCAGCTAACTCCTTTCTTAGACCCCTGTCCTGTTTCTGTGTTTATAGTATATTATGTTGTGTTTCATATATATATATATATATATATTAGTATTTTATGTTGTGTTTATGTTATATTTATTTGGGTGCAGGTCTTATGCAAGTCATCACAGCTGCTATGTGCTCCTGGTCTCAGTGGCTGGGTCATACCCAGAAGATGGTGCTACGCACTCTTCCCCATCCTCTGGCTCACACGGTCCTTCCTCTGCATCTTCAGTAATGCTCCCTGGGTCTTAGATGTGAAACGGACGTCTCATTTGGAGCCAATCACTCAGTTAGTCCCTTATTTCAACACTTTGGCCAGTTATGAGTCCTGGCTTTAGCCATCATCCACTGCCGTCAAAAGCTTCCCTGACCAAAACTAAGAGAGTCTCTGGCTATAAACACAAATATATAGTCAGTGTTTTAACTATACATCATTTAGCAAAATGTTAGTAGTAGATTGTCCCATAGGGCCTGTGACCTCCCTAGTCATAGGCTTTTGACCAAGTCTATAATACCAGGCTTGTTTTCCCCTCCATGGAGCAGGACTCAGATCTAACTGGGAATCGGTTTGTTACTCCTCAAACATTTGTACCACTGTTGCATCAGTGGGTATGTTATGACTGCCTGTTTTGTGTTGTAGCAGGAAAGATCCACAGCTGAGTGAGACTACTGATGACTTTTCTCCCAACTTGCATATCCTTTTTCAGCACTGAATGGTTGCCAGCAGGGAAGAAGCTTCCAAATCGGATCCAGCTTGATTTCTTTCTGTTCATCCCAAAACATGGAATATCTTCAATAATAGGGTCTTATTATATAGTTCTGGTGGGCAACCAAGAGTAATGGCAATGACTTGTATTGTTTGAGAGCCTCTAGAGGCTCTCTGGAAAACAATTCATAAGGTGGCATCCTACCCTGAGTACTGCGATTTGAATTTAAAAACATATCTTATGTGAAACTCTGCTAAAGCTCCCTTTTCAAGTTATTTTCTAATGTATGTGTGTGTACACACTCAAGTGTGTGTGTGTGTGTGTGTGTGTGTGTGTGTGTGTGCGCAGTTTCTGTGGAGACCAGAGAGAGCATCAGGTCCCCTGGAGGTAGAGTTATAAATATTTGTGAAATGCCAGATATGGGTGCTGGGAACTGAACTGGGGTCCTTTGTAAAAACAGCAAGTTCTCTTAACTACTGGAGTATCTCTTTAAAAGTCACATGTTTCTAGAAGATTTCCATATGGCATTTTCATGGATGTTCAGTTTGGGTTGACCCTTTATCCATCTTTACCTTTCAAATGTCCCTACCCTATCATCTTTAAAATTGTCCTTCCCTAGTGTCTTAGTTGGGGTCACCATTGTTGTGCTTAAACACCATGACCAAGGCTACTTACAGAGGAAAACATTTAACTGGGGGCAGGGGTTGCTTACAATTTCAGAAAGTTATTCTATTATCATCATGGCAGGGAGCATGGCAACAGGCAGGCAAGCATGGTGCTGGAGCAGTACCTAAAAGCTTATATCCTAATCTGCAGGCAGCAGGCAGAAAGAGAGCTACATGGGGCCTCCATGGGCTTTTGAAACCTCAAAGCTCTCTTTCGGTGACACACCTCCTCTAGCAAGGTCATTCCTCCCAGCTCTTCTTAGTCTACCAACTGGAAACCAAACATTCAAAGATATGATCTTATGGGAGCCATTCTCATTCAAACCACCACACTTATTATTACTCTCCTTTACTTTCATATTATATGTGTCAATTATATTATATTATTATATATTACATATCACATGTAATATATTATGTAACATATTAACTCCCCTCTAAGAGCGCCACTGTTTATATTCTTAACATTATTGTATGCAATTTGACTTTCTATTAAATTAAATAAAATTAAATTAAAATCCCTCTCCTTATTCAAGATTTACAATCTATTTTTTAAATTTATTTTATTATTTGAGATCATAATATAATGACATCATTTCCCCCCTCCTTGTCCTCTTTCAACCATCCCATATACCCATCCTTGCTCTCTATGTCATGGCCTCTTACCATTGTTATTACTTGTGTGTGTGTGTGTGTGTGTGTGTGTGTGTGTGTGTGTGTGTGTTCCTAACTACATAAATACAACCATGCTAACTATTTGGTATTGGATTTGGTACTGGATAACTAATTGTTTTTCTCTTCTTTGGGAAAAACTATTCCTCCCACTTTCGGCCTTCCTTACTTGCCTGTAGTTCTTTGTCTAGTGCTGACAGCTTCTGAGCTCTCCACCCTTCCATGTTAGCTTGTGCATTTGGCATTAGCCTTGTTCAGCTCGTGTTTAAGTAGTCATGCTGGTGAGACTATTGGTGTAGCTTCCGACATTCCTAGTATACACAGTTTCACAAAACATTCATTCTGTCATCCTCTTGCTCTTGAAGTCTTTGTGCATCCCTCTTTCACAGTGATCCCTGAGCCTTAGGCGCAGGTGCTATATTGTAGTTGTATCATTTGGGAGTGGGTTCCTTCTAGGGCTGGGCTCCACAACTCTGCATTCTGATTGCTTATACTTTTCTATAACAATCTCTTTCTGTTGCAAGGAGATGTTTCCTTGAGGGGTAATGAGATTGATTCAGAAATAAATTGTTAAAGAAGAATGGATTTGTTTATAATTTAACAAAACCCGGGGTGGAAGAAAGAAGTCTAATTTTCTAATTTCTCCTTAATCCCCACCCTTTGCCTGTGACCATCTTGCAATTTATAAGAAGTTACAAGACAAAAAAAAAATCTAGATCATGTGAGCATTTTCTTATAATGCAGAGTAATTAGTCCTTTCCTGGAGAGAAGGGATCCTGGGACCAGACTGCATATATATTTTTCTTTAGACTGTCTATCTCCTCTTCAGGTTCTTTGGCATGAAATAATTGCTATCTATCTATCTATCTATCTATCTATCTATCTATCTATCTATCTATCTATCTATCAATCATCTACCCATCTATCATCTACCATCTAGCTCTCTATCATTTATCTATCTATCTATCTATCTATCTATCTATCTATCTATCTATTATCTATCTACCTACTAACTATATCATGATCTATCATCTGTTTATCATCTATTATCCATCTATTTAATATGTATATTTATACATATGTCTATATATCTCAAACTGTTATTTTTGAAGTCCAATTTAACTTAATGATTTATAATGTGTTACTATTATACAAGCCTATGAGGGTCTCTCAAATTTGACTCTTATATCTTAGGAACATTTCCACATCATTTCCTCAGTATTCTTTTCTAATGTCATAGATGCTTTTCCTCCTTTTATTGAAATCAGCCACTTTCCTCCAGGACTGTGGTTTATTTTTTCAGGGAATGCTTAGGGTGCAATATTATCTCTTTCTTGGATGCCCTTTCCCCCCTTTTTTGTGTGGGGGGGGATCTTTACACACTAGCCTCCTGTTAGCCTTTAAATGTTAAAACATTGTTCCTGAGATCTTATGCTAGGCATCCTCTCTGATCACTAATCACTTCCAAAGCGTGTCTCTTTTGAATGGCAGAGCTTCCCCACTCAGTTTCAAGGAGAATTTTGCTGAATGGCTACACTGGAATTGACGTGTATAGATTTTGAAATGGGACAGATGGTCATTGAATTAACAGATTTCGATGACGATGGGGTAGATAATAAGCCTCTTCTTGGTGCACATTATCTGACTTTAATGATTTTCATATTGTAGTAACTCATCAGGTAAGAGGATTCTACTGTGGTCACTTTCTCATTTCTAATAATATCTTTAACCATCAGATTTTAACATAGATTCATCAAGATCACAACTAAATACAAAGTGAAATTTGAATTCAGGTAAGCAATTAATAATGTATTAGGAAGGATTTCTCAAAAAAAAGTTTTAACATCCCACTGTTCGCTCAAATTCAAATTTGGTACTCTGCCTACTTTACTGCTAAATCTATCAGTGTGCATTAACCTCTTAAAAGTGTAGCTATAAAGTTACCAGGAAACTCACATGTTAGTTGGAAATAAAAGTAAAATTTTATTGAAATTCATGAAGTATCATTATTATTTCCATGGCTTTTGTATTTTTGACATTTTATGGATATGCCTTTCAACAATTTAATTTGCCTTTGCAGGGTTTTAAAAACTATATACAAATGGACTTAACATTTCTATAGAAATGTCCAGCATTTTCAGTGGTGTATGGATTTAATGTGCCCCATGCTGTAAAGCCATGTAAAATTTGTGGAGGATTGTAGGTAGCAGGCGGACAACTTAAGTGAACACACGTAAAATCAGTACTTGGAAGTCTTTGCTTCCCAAGTACAGAAACAGCTTGATTTACTGCTTTTCACTTCACAGATGGTGCTTGCCTTACAAATTGATGACTTCAGCAAGTCTATCAATGCATTTTCCCAGTAATATATGCTTTTTTCATGTCTTCGTACCAGTATCACAGTTTGGTAATTCCTCCACTACCTTAGTCATTCTGTCTTTAACAAGTGTGATTGGTAAACTTTATTGTCAATACTCTAATTGCTTTGATGGTCCTTGAAGCATGCCTATGGAAGATG
>CABHPP010124226.1:0-31974 GCA_902168425.1 Peromyscus attwateri
TCCAGAAGAAGGGAAAGGTAATAACCTTAACAAAAATGAAACTAGATACAAGAACAATTATTAAGTAAGAAATACATTCTAAATGTCCAGTCCATAAGTAATTGGCAAATTTATAGAGATTACTTCAAAAGCTGTCCTCTCCTGAAGAGTCCAAAGTTTTGTACCTAATATGTCTTTTGCCAAGATTTGGGAGAATTGTAACTGTCTAGTCTTCAACCCCATCAAAAACCTGAGAAAGAAAATATTACCCGAGTAAGGAGGAAGTACAAGTAAGCAACTTCCAAGAAATGACAGAAACAGCTGGTTGTCTGGACAGTCACCCAAGGTTCCTCTCCAATATTGGGGCATCAATATTTGGCCTACAGGCCTAGAATATCTCACAGACCTTTTTCAGAAGCAGGAAATATGAAGGACTGTCCTAGCCTATCTTAGCAATTGCCTTTCTTTGTGTCCTATTTGCCCAGTTTGGACAGTGTACTATCAGCAGTTGAGGCAAGGGCAGTTTCTTGCCCTAAAGGCCAGTTTGTGCCACAAAGAAAGCAAACTCCATATGGAGTGTCTTCAGTGCCCATCATCCTCTTTAGAAGTAGATCAGTGCTTCCAGGAACAGACACATCTCATGTCAAGAGAAGTCTTAAGTTATTAAAACATTTTAAATGCAATATTCTGTAGGTCTTTGAAGTGTTTGAAGATTACCCATCTATTTGAAACATATCTCTGCATACCTAGAAAACCTAACTAATATGACTATAAATTTGATAAATATGGGTTAATACCTGTATTTCTTTTTGTGTGTGTGTGAGTGTAAATATCATAGAATATATTTACTTACAGTACAGGTACATCACTATGTGGTTTTTTTTTCCTTTTCTTTATTTATTTTTTAAATTACACTCATGATATTCATTAATTACACTCATGATATTAATCACATTTGTGGTATTCATAGATTACATTCGCGGTATTCATTCAATTATATATACATATATATGTATATATATATTTTTTTTAAAAAATTTTAAATGCTGAATGTCATTTATTGAAGGGGGGAGGAGGTCTTAAATACAGGCTTACAGCACAATGGGAGAACCCCGGAGGGCAGAAGTTCGCTACTGATGTTTTACAATCTTGCATCCAAGCTGTTAACACCCATTATGCAGGATACACAGACAAGGAACTTCCCTTAAGCATTCAGAAGGGTGGAACCTGGCAGGGAATTAGCACAGGGAGAATATCAAGGTCAAGGTCAGCAAGCAAGGCAACAGTTACCCAAAATGGGGGCCAGGGCCCTACAGGTCCCCCTTTTACTAAAAAATGAGCTTCTGACTTAGGTTGCATGGAACGTCAGCAGGTCACCTTACTCGTCATGGAGACACCTGTTCAGGCCACACAGGCACTCTGTCTTAGGTTGGTGAACGCCCCCCAGGCATTACCCGTCTCTGAATACTCATTATCATACAGGCTCAATCGTGTGTGAGCTGCATAGTTAATTGCTGCCAAAGATCTCAAAGTGGCACTGGGCTTGCAATCTGTGTAATACCTGTATTTCATTATTATCCTATATAGCTTTTTTAAAATTTATTTATATTTTATGTGCATTGGTGTTTTGCCTGCATGTATGTTTGTGTGAAGGTGTTGAGTTCCTGGAACTGGTGTAACAGACAGTTATGAGCTGCTCTGTGGGTGCTGGGAATTGAACCTAGGTCCCCTGGAACAGTAGTCAGTGCTCTTAATTCCTGAGCCATCTCTCCAGCCCCACTATATAGCTTTTAAGGACTAAAACTTTACATTGCATAAACAAGCTTTGTAGGTAACACCTTAAACAAAAATAGAAACAGATGTACAGTATAAGGACAATAACCTCAAATTTGTAACAATATACAAAAAAATCTTAAATTAGAAACATATATACAGTATAAAAAATTTTATAAATATACAAAAATATTAAACAGAAGTAGAAACATATATACAGTATGACAAAAATAACCTTAAATTTGTATCAGTATACAAAAATATCTTAAACTGAAGTAGAAACATATATACAGAATAACAAAATTAACCTTAAATTTGTATCAATATACAAGAATCCATACCAATGTAAATTATTTAAAACCGATAGTTGCTTTGCAGATATTAGGGGTAAGAAGTATGTAACCAGAGGCTTTTCTCTGTCCCACCCCATCCTGCAGCCACTTTTAAATAATCACTCAGAGGCTTATATTAATTATAAATGCTTGTCCAATGGCTCAAGCTTATTCCTAAGTAGCTCTTACATTTAAATTAACCCAGTTCTATTAATCTATGTATCGCCACATGGCCTGTGGCTTACTGGTTCTTTTGTTTATTTGTTTGTTTGTTTGTTTGTTTGTTTTGAGACAGGGTTTCTCTGTGTAGCTCTAGAGCCTGTCCTGGAACTCACTTTATAGATCAGGCTGGCCTTGAACTCACAGAGATCCGCCTGCCTCTGCCTCCCGACTGCTGGGATTTAAGGCATGTGCCACCACCACCCGGCTGGTTTACTGGTTCTTTCACATCTTGCTTCTTAGGCTGCTTGCAGCTTCTGCTGTGGACTACGCCCTTCTTCAGCTCTGTCTTCAGTTTGATAGTACCATCTAATCTTATTCTGTGTCGCCATTGGCCAAACAGCTTTATTTATCAACCAATGAGAGCAACACATATTCACAGTGTACAGAAAGACATCCCACAGCAGGTGTATAAATGGGTAAAGATATAAGGCTACTGGACTTTTTCAAGGGAAAAGAGAGACCTGGGGATGTGAAGGAAGACTTCTTCAGATTGTTTAAATAATCTTCTAAAAAGTCAAAACTTCAGCATTGTGTGCAGTGAAGTTGGAGTGGGATAGGTAGATCCTATGAAGACCTTGAAAAGGGTGGCTAAGTGACTAGATGGGTATTCTGGAAAGGAAATATGTTTTAAAGACTAGTTAGAAAATGATTATAATGTCCAGAAGAGAGATTATAACAACCAAACTAAGGCAATAAGTAGAAGAGTCCAGATGTGACAGATTTTGATACAGAAAATAGAACATAATGACTACTGCAGGATTCTGGCTAAGCAAACTACTGGACCCCACTCAGTAAGAAGGCAGCTGTGAGTGCAAACAGGCTAGGGAGAAAAACTGTACTCTGTGGACACAACACTGCGGAGCGTGGACTATAATTTTATAGTACAACTAAGTGGAGGTTAGCCACACTGGGTGATAATTGAAACTGTGGAAGTGGTTAAGATGACCAGCTATGTTTGTAAAGTGCTGTAAAAGGGAAATGGACTAAATGTGAGTGAAGGTCATCAATAAATTATATATAAGCATAGAGGAATTGTAGGGAGTTTGGCATCTGAATTGTATGTGTTTGGTAGAAGGTACATATGGGTAAAATGATATACACTGTCATTGTAATATACAAAACACTGGCTTCAGTAGTCTTCCAAGGGATCAATACATGCTTTGCTAGAGAAATTCAGAGATGGTGAGTTGACAGGATGGTACATTTTCAGAGCTTGCTTTCTGTAAAGAAAGAAGGATGTAATTTATGAAAAACTATAGCACATTTCAACTAAAAGTGACTAGCAATTTCATAAATCTAGAAAGATGTCAAGAAAAAAATGTTAGCAAGACAAGTCTTTTGAGTCCTCAAATGCCGGACACTTCTTTAATGTCTTGACTACTTGAACAAGATGGGACAATGTGCAAGTCAGACAGGAAGACCTGCTCATGCTCCTGCCAGCACCTCTCACTTTTTACTGCCAGCTGAGTTATAAATCACAAACATTGTTTTAAAGCATTCTCCCTTCCCCTTTGTTTAGAAGGAGTTCTGTAAGCAGGAAGCTATCCTCAGAGCTCTGGAGCTCTGTTTAACCATTCATCAGAACAGTTGGGAGTACATGAAACTTACTGATTTGACTAAGAAGTCCAAAGAGCTACTGATTCACTAACAAAATCAATCTAGTTACTTGCCTCCTTTATGTGAGTGGCTTCTAAACAATCCTTTTCATTTAAAAACTTGTGGTACATCATACTTCTAGATGGAATGTTGTTCTATAACCCTTACACTGGTGTTTTCTTCTGGAAATGGGCACTTCTGAGTGATCAGTTAAAGATTCTGAGATCCTGTGTATTTTTCTTTGTTCACAGATCCTGTTTTCTACACTTGGTAGGACTGAACAAGGGCTTGGGGAAGGAATCTAGAGTGTCAAATGGAAATTTCAGGAGATGACCCAAATGTCTGTGTTTCATTGGAATGTCCATTAGGTTGAGGAGTTTATTTGTAGTAGTTCTCTTTGAATTAACCATTTACAGAGTCACTAAACATCAGACTGTAACAGAATTATGCTCTTCCTCTATTGTTGCTTTTGTCTCAGTCCTTAAATCCCTTGGAAGAAGGAACGTTTAGTTCTTACATGTTCAGGAATCCAGCCATGTCTGTTAAGCTTTCCATCACCTAGACCACAGAGTACTTCAGCCACTATTTTCTCAGAAGCTTTTCATATTCTTGTCCACATTGCCTAAGTTTAGTAGGGCTTTCCTCTGGGGCTAGCATAATGACAATTGGATGACAACAAATTTTTGAAGTTTTTTACTCCAAAAGAATAAGAAATGTTGAGGGGGTGGGGGAAAGCCACACAGAACAGAGAAGATAATTGTTCAGAACTGGCTGATAGATTGCACAATAACATCTCATTTTTCGAAATAACCGAAGCCTGGATGTTTTTACTCTTGCTAGGATTATATGACTACCAGGAAACTCTTTACAGGGAAGAGGATGGGAGTGGGACTGACCTTTAAAAAAAAAACTAGGCCAGGCGGTGGTGGCACACGCCTTTAATCCCAGCACTCGGGAGGCAGAGCCAGGCGAATCTCTGAGTTTGAGGCCAGCCTGGTCTACAAAGCAAGATCCAGGACAGGCACCAAAACACCACAGAGAAACCCTGTCTCAGAAAAAAACAAAACAAAACAAAACAAACAAACAAAAAACCTAAAAATTATTGAAATTCTCAGTTTATTAAAAGTAAAGCATGACATTGTTTTGCTCTTCTGTTAATTTTACTGAGTTGGACCTGCTGCTACTGACTTGACTCACTCAGGAGAGGCTCCCCTAACCTATTTAGCTCCATATTATTAGCCTTTTTTTAACGTTTCAGGAAGCAATGACATCTAGGCCATCTGATAATAAAGTGCCATCAGAATATAACATTGACAGCAGCTGGTAGAAACAGATGCAGAGACTCACAGTCAAACATTAGGCCAAGCTTGGGGAATCCTGCTGAAGAGGGGGAGGAAGGATTGTAGAAACCAGAGGGGTCCAGGACACCATAAAAAAAAAAAACCCACACAATCAACTAACCTGGGCTCATAGGAGCTCACAGAGACTACGTGGGATTTAGGCCCTCTGCATACATGTGATAGTTCTGTAGCTTGGTCTTCTTGTGGGACTCCTAACAGTGGGAACAGGGCCTGTCTCTGACTCCTTTACTGGCTTTTGGGACTCTACTCCTCATACTAGGTTGCCTCACCCAGCCTTAATACGAGGGAAGGTGCTTAGTCTTACTGCAACTTGTATGCCATGTTTTGTTGCTATCCATGGGTGTCTTCCCTTTTCTGAATAGAAACAGAGGAGGAGTGGAATGGGGGGAGAAGGGGGAGGGAAATCTGCGGTCGGGATGTAACATAAATTAATTAAAAAAAAAAGAATGTAACACTAAACAGACAAACCATTTATGGCAGAAAATAAGCTAAAGTGTTAATAAGTCAGGTTTGAAAATTTCATTTACTGAATACCTATGCAAATTGTCACCTCAGCTGCTAAATATACCTCATTAAAGATTCATATGATAAAGAAAAAGCTAATGTCATGGCCATTTCTAAACAGTAGTATTTGTTGAGAGAAACCTTTCTCTGTCAGGAATTATCTCCCCCACCCTGTGTGTGTGTGTGTGTGTGTGTGTGTGTGTGTGTGTGTGTGTGTAGAGCTAGAAAAGAAAGAACTCATTCTACTTCAGAGATGAAGATATTTTCCCACTCGAAAAACATGTATACCTGGTAATGTAGCTTAGTAACAGAAATAAGTTTAGTATGAGGCCTTGGGTTCAATCCTTAGCACCCCCCAAAACTTATAGACATGTGTGTGTATGTGTGTGTGTTCAAGTGTGTGCACACTAGGAAGGATTAATTTTAAAGTTTCAAAATTATATATGTATGTGTTACATTAATATGCACATTGTTATATGCATATATGTAAGGGTTCATTTTAATATCTAATCTTTCTCCAAGTTAACAGTAAAAGAACCTTATCTAATTGTAAAGCACATATTCATTTCTGCAGGAGAATGAAAAGTACTTTTCTCTTCAAAATTAGTGCTATGCATTGAGCCACTAGACTGGATGTTTTAAATTCTGGTGAGCCATAAAACCTGTCCTTCTGTTGTTACAGATGTAACAATGAGAGTGAGTGGACCCAGATTCATGAGAACATCATCCGAAAGTCAAGTACCAAGTACTCTGCCCCCAGTGCCAGCCATGGTGATGTATTTCTTTGGCTAGGAAATTTTGTGTTGCATTTGTATATGCTAATTCAGTGATTGGTGTTGATTGACTGCTGTGTAAAGTTTAATTTCTTGTTCACATTGTTTCCTTCTTTTCTAGTAGTAGTTCTTTATATAGTCATTTAAGACCTTTTTAGTATCTGCTGAATAAAATACATTTTGATCTTTTTAATAATGAAATCTATACACTTTGCAAAGTAACTTGAACTCCAGTACAGTGAGCAAAATGCTTCAAGTTTTGTTACATTGTGAAGTCTGTTTTCTTGAACAAAAAGACAATATCAGTTCTCTTTCTACTCCTATTGAATGTCAGCATCTTGAAGAAAGCCTGACACTAATGATTATTTTCCTAAAAAAATATCAGGGCAATGGTGTAAGTTAGTGATAAAACATTTGCCCAACATGTAGCCCTGGTTCTATACCTAGTACTGTGGCAGGAGAAATGGAAAAGAGATCAAACTTGATGTCTTTCCTGTTACTATGCACAGGGTAGATGTGTGGTTCTGAATAAAAAAAAATGTTTTGTTTTTGTAGGTCTTATTATTTCCCTACAGCTTTTTCGTGGTGACATGGAACAGATCCGGAGAGAAAATCCCATGATATTTAATAGAGGATTAGCAATTACAAGAAAATTGGGATTTCCTGATGTCATCATGCCAGGTAAGAAGAACTGCTTGGGGATGGGGAGGGAATGGATTAGCAGAATGGAGTTTAGTGCTCCTTGCTTGAGCAGGTTGTGAGCTAGTCATGTGAGCTATACAGCCATTAGATTCAAGCAGCTGACTGTTGTCTTCAGCAGTAGCCCTTTGGGTTCTTGTAAGCCATCTGTTCTTTACCAGAAGCCCCTGTATCATATCCCCCAGCGCAACATGGTAGTTCAGCAGATGGGCATTGTGGAGTTCCGGTGATAAGAGAACCAACATGAAATTGCTTCATAGAGATGTTTTTGTAACCTTCTCTTCCTTCACATTCCCTAGTTGAGGATTCTTCATGAGAATTTCCTGCTTAAGGGGAAGAATTTATCAAAATATGTGTCTACACTATCAGAGATTCCCATTTGAATAGGAATTACTGGCACATTTTAATGTAACAGAAAATAGATCATACAAATGTTATAGCTTTGGGCATTCAAAATATTACTGCCTGGCCATTTTCTCAACAGTTGTCTCGATGGAGATCCAGGGCAGAAAGTACTGATTCATTTCCTCTCCAGTATGGTTTTACTAGGCAGATACTAGGCTCGTGCTTTCTCTAGGTGGACTGAGGTAGAGCTGGAAAAGTAGATCCAAATATGCTGTTTAGAGCTGAAAGAGCTGTTAGAAGGGCCAGGTAGAGATTGATGGCAGCTAGTTTGATAACCAAGAAGATGTGAAGGATAGGGAGCTCAGAACAGGCAAATACCTAGTTGTCTGGATAGATTCTAGGAGAGGTAGACCTACCCTCTCAGTTGAGTTTTAATTCCCTGTACAAAGCTTATTTTGTTTAGAAGAGCCAGGCTAGGACGGACTAAATTGTGACTACTTTATAAATCATCTATTAGTTCTTCCTGGTTCTTGACTAAATCCTCTTGTTGGAAGCATTTGCCAATAACACACCCAAAGGGGAATGTGACTTGAGCATAAAGAAGGCCCATACAATGGGTTCCAGCTGCCTTCCAGCTACTCTGTTTGCCCAGATTTATTTTCTGTTGCCTTCATTCTCTCCCCATGGACACTGTGTGTGCAGAGCGAGCTGCTGTGCACTGCTTTTATTTCCTACTCATTAACACAGGAGGCTCTTTGGATGGCAAATTTAGGCCAACTAGATCAATCATGTTTATTGCTAAGTGCTAAGAGACTTCATGCTTATGAAGGGCCTCCATCTGGCTATCATACAGGTGAAGTGTTCCATTGAAAGTTGCTCCTATACTTTCTTGATTCCATTCTTCAGCCCTGTCTGGACCCCGTAATCAGGGAAAGAAAAGCCCAAACAAGTCTCAGCTTTGCAGCAATGTGGGTTTGAAAAGAGAATAGAGGCTAACTGAAATCGATTTAATGACCCTTTCAAAATTAGATGTCTAGGTGCTAACTGTAGTGGAATAATATGTGTTCTTTGAGTCCTTTTTTTCTTAAGTTTTTTGTAGAATATCTGGACATTAACTTCCTAATAGCTCATAGAATTAAAACTAACTAAATAGAATCTAGAAAGAAATAAACTTCAGTCAAAATTGTACATAATGGCTGGGAAACAGCTCAGTCAGTAGAGTGCTTCCCTTGCAAGCATGAGGACCTGAACTCAATCATTAGAACCCATTTAAAAAGCTGGATATGGTGATGTATGGTAATATCTCAGCACTCGACCAGAAGGCAAAGACAGGCAGATTCCTGAGGCTTGCTGACCAACCAGCCTAGCACACTTAGCAAAGCTCCATGCCAGTGAAAAACCTGGTCTCAAAAAAGATCCAAGATGAACAGCTTCTGAGAAATAACATCTGACTTTCCTTTGACCTCTACACATAAAATATATTTATACAAATTATATTAGCAAGATACATTTAAAAAACAAAACAAAACTTTCTACCTATGGAAAAAGACCTGATCGAGTACTCTCCCTCATTTTGTATCATTGACACTAAAAATGACTGAAAGTGTGTAATGTCAGGCATTAGTGAGACAAGCTGAGGTTGAGGAAATACTCTGTTTCCTGAGAAACTAAAGCATCGTCAGATGATTTTCTCTACAAGGCAAGACTTTGGGCATTTCCTGGAGACCTGGGGCCTGAACATATGTGTGCTACTTCTGGGTTGTCTGCCTTTGCAGTGCTGAGTGTTATAGCCAAAAGTAAGCAGTACTTTGTACATTTTCTGTTCCATACTCTATCCTTTCTCCTCCTTAGGAAAGAGCCTTTTATACAAATGGCCACCCCTGAAATTACAACTATTATCTCCTTATATTATGCTCCAGTATATTGTCAGAATGGGTTTCACCATCCTTAGACGGGGTGATAGTGCTGCACCTACAGGTTCTGCTAAAACAGGTGTGTGTGTGTGTGTGTGTGTGTGTGTGTGTGTGTGTGTGTGTCCCCTAGTGTGTGCGTGCATGTGTGTTATATTGTGGTCAGTTTGTCTTGGGAACAGTGACCGTAGGAAGAAAAGCCTTGGAGAGTCTTGTAAGTCCTAGCCATCCCTCCTGAAGCTGGGTCTTCTAAGAGAATATTGCACCTGGGTTGTAACGATTCCTTAGCTTCGAAGTGCTGGCCAATTTACAAAGAGCTGCAATTTCATCTTCTTGACACATGGGCACATGGAGCAAGAACAAGAAAAGAAACTGTGTCAGTAACTGTGAGCATATCACACTAAAGTCTGAGAAATTATAGTAAATGAAAAATTAGAATTACTCGTAAGCTGTGATCCTTATTTTAAAAGTATCCAGCATTTGGCAGAAACTACCAGATACTCATATGGAGAGGTCTATTTTTGTCAGGCTGGCCCAGATAGATCCCTGTCAAAACATGTTGCTAGAGCTGCATAGAGGAGTTAAGCCAGACTCTAGGCACAGGTATCTAACATGTCATTTCTAAAAAGATCTTTCTGACTTCTTTTCATTGTTTTCTGTGAGAGTTTATATACTTGCCAGGTGGATGCTGTTGTAAGCAAAAGACAACCACCTGTGTGCCATAGCTGAGTCCCTAATTGAGCCATCCAGCTCTACTCATGGCCCTTAGTAATGAGCAAAGGCAGCAGTGATACTGCAGGAATTCTGAGATCCATTGCCCTTAAAGCCCCATAAAAAGACGTGCCTAACAGAAAATGCCATGTTATAAAAGAACAAATACATACAGGAATTTAAGCCGTGATTGATTGAGATAGGATGGCTTTGAACTCCTTACATAAGTGAGTATGAGTCTGACCTTGAACTCTTTATCCTTTTGCCTCTACCTCCCAAATGCTGCTATTACAGGTTGGCCCCACCACACCTAGCTCATAGTTGTTCTTTGTCTTGTCTAAGTATGTGGGGGGTGTGTGTGTGTGTGTGTGTTTATATTCATGTGTTTGTGTATGTGTGTATATGTAGAAGCCAAAGGTATCTTCTGTCACTATCTTTTTTTCTTTCTTTTTTTGAGACAAGGCTTTTCATTGAACCTGGAACTCACCAATTGGCTAGATTAGCTGGCATCTTGTATCTCCATGCTCCCAATGCTGGAGTCACAGACATACACTGCTGTACTTGGTCTTACATGGTCCTAGGGGTCTGAACTCAGGGCCTCATGCTTGTGCAACAGGTGCTTTACCAACTAAGCCATCTCTTCATTTTTTAAACTGAGCACATAAAAACTTTCATTGGTCATTCCTCTATTTTCTCCTTCAAGATTATTTTTATTCAGTACAAAAGCTAATAACTCTATATCTATAGCACACCCTTAGTCCTTTCCTATATTGTTAAAAGATGTTGGGTAGGAAAGATGACTGGATTAGGACAGCTGTTCCAGGGGAGCAAGTAGATGTTAATATCTTTCCCTGTGACTCACAGGTCAGCATTAGCCACAATAATACCTCAAAGAATGCTGGCAGCCAATAGATTGTAACCTACTTAAAACATCTGTTGGTGTTTCTAGACACCATACTTAAGCTAGTAGCGATGTGCCAACACCTGTATCTTCTTATTTTATTTCTTGTCTTTCCTGGAAAGCCTGTGTCCTGGAGTTAATGGAAATACAGATAGTTCTTTTGTGGTTCTCTGACAAGTACAGTGTTTTAATCTGTTTTCAACATCTTGAATTTCTAAGGGTATTTATTGTCTCTAGTGGATCTCAGACAAGTTTCAAATTAGTTAAATGGTCTTCTATCTTAATATAGAAGTCCACCTATGGCTTAGTATATTGTTCTTACTAGAATAAGTCTTCCCCTAAAGCAGTGGTTCTCTAATGTTAATATGAATCAGAATTACTTGCAAGGCTTAGAAAAACAAATTATTGTGCCCACTTCAAGAGTTTCTGATTTGTTGAGTTGGGGCCCAACAGTTTGGCTTTCTCACCAACTCTCAGGTGATGATGATGGTGCTAGTTTGGGAACCCCTTTAAGAACCATGTCTTAGGGCAAGAGATGGCTCAGTGGTTAAGAGAATGTACTGCTTTTGCAGAAAGCCTGGGTTCAGTTCCCAACACCCATATTGTATGGCTCACTACTTGTAACTCCAGCTTCAGGGGATCTGACTCTCTCACCTGGGCTCCGTAGACACAAGTACATGAGTGCATGTGCACACGAGCGCATGCACATGCATGCGCACACACACACACACACACATTTAAAAAAATATGAAAGAACCACATCTTAGGATTGGTAAAGTGGCTTAGTGAGTAAAAATACTTGCTGTGCAAGTCTGAATTTGATCCCCAGAACCCATGATGGAACTGGCTCCTGAAAGTTGTCCTCTAACCTCGACACATAACATCAGGCCTCCCATAAACCCACAGTCACGTACACACATCATACATGCATACATACTCACAATAAGTAAAATTTAAATTCAAACTAAAAAAGAGAGAGCGAGCAAGCCATGACTTAGAAAATACTCTGCATTGTGTATGGGTGGTTTGTCCCTGCTGAGTCAGATCTAAGGTAAACCGTATTTGTCCCTGGGTTGCTCTGGATTTGCACATTAAAAGATAGCCGTGCAGACATGCCACCCATCTTATGGAGCCTCTGATTTTTGCCTTTGGACTTGTAAATACACTCTTGTCATTTTCTTTGATTCTTAATAAAAAAAAATAGTGCATGTTTCATCGCTGACCAACAAGTGATGTTTCTTTCTCTTTTCCTGTTTGTCTTAATTGTTTTTGTTTTTCTCTGTGCTGTGTCCCCCATTCTCGCCCCTTTCTTTCTGATGCAGAGATGAAGATAGTTGGGTGTAAGTTCTTGATTTTGTGTGTCCTGACTGCTTATTGCCTGCTTTGTTCTCATCGCCATTTGTTTCATGGAATGTTGCAATCCTGGGGTGGGGTGTCATGTACATTATTAATCCTTCATCAGTCTCACCTTCCTGGGTAATTGACAAGAACTAAAAGAGAAGCTACTAGCCTAATCTAAAACACCACATATTTCTTTGGGTGTTCATTAAGATCTGAGACATACTGCAATGTTTTAAAAATATCTTAACAAGTCTAAAGTGTAGATAGAGGAAAGGACTTTAATAAGACATTATGTATTACTCCAGTTATTTTTTTTAAAATGGCCAGGTGGTGGTGGTGCATGCCTTTAATCCCAGCACTTGTGAAGCAGAGGCAGGTGGATATCCATGAGTCTGAGGGTAACCTGGTCTACAGCGTGAGTTCCAGGACAGCCATTGCTACACAGAGAAACCCTGTCTCAGAAAACAAAACAAACAAACAAAAATGAGTAGTTATTATTCTGAGCCACAGAATCAGAAAGGCAAAGATTTCTCTCTTTAGTTATGTTAGGACATAGCTCATAAGAAGGGCAGACACATAGAAACATGACTTTTGGGGAAGAACTCTCCTCAAGGCCAATGATAAAATAATTGACTACAAATGTGCTCCCATGGTCAATCTTTATCAAATGAGTCCTTGACCAAGGCATGCTTGAACCTTATGGGCTTTAAGGAGGGATACGTTGGACTTGATAGGTATTAGGGGAAAAAAAGAAGACACAAAGTTGGGTGGGTGGGGAAGAGGGTGGATATGGTCAAAACACATCATATAAAATTCTGAAAGGAGTAATAATTTTTTTTTTTAGTTGGAAGGTCGTCACATTCCTGGCTCAAGAAAGGATTCTTTATATATAGACATACACTTTTCTCTCATACTATCTATCATCCTGTTAGAACAGAGGGTATTTATGACTTTGTAATGATAGAAGCCAGAAGTGTATGGCTGAAGACAGTGTGAAAATAATAAAGATCTTGGGTAATCTAGTGCAGCCTGTCCAAGAGGCTTCTTCAGAACTTCCCTACCTTAAGAAAGTAAGAACTACCACAAATAAACTTGGGACTCCTAAGCCTGAAACTCCATGTAGAATGGCATCTCCACATTTTGATAAATGCTGCTGCTAGGATATGTCTTCTTTTTTCTGCCAAAAAGAGACTTGGTACCACCTCAAGTAGGCAGCTATGTCTTCTAGGAGAAAGTCAGTTTTTGTTTTCCAGTTTCAAGGGAAAGAAAGTATTTCCACAGACGCCCTTGCTAGTCCTGTCTAGAACAAAGTATAACTGATACAGTATTAAATACCATTTTACTTAAACTCAAAGACCCCTACTTTGTGATATGAATAATCTATGTAGAATGGATGTGAATATAAAACAAGCCAGACTATATACCCAAATCTGTGTGGACCATTTCTACCAGGATGGAATTCCATGTAGGCCAGAACGATATGATACTGTCTTAGTTAGGGTTTCTGTTGCTGTGAAGAGACACCATGACCACAGATACTCTTATAAAGAAAACACTTAATTGAGGGTGGCTTACAGTTTCAGAGCTTCAGTCAGTTATCATCATGACAAGGAGCATGGCAACATGGTACTGGAGCTGAGAGTTCTTACATCTTGATAGGCAGGTAACTGGAAGTCAACTAACACACTGGGCAATATCCTGAGCATAGGAACCTCAAAGCCCACCCCTACAGTTGTATACTTCTTCCAAAAAGGCCATACCCACTCCAACAAAGCTACACCTCCCAGTAGCGCCACTCCCTATGAGATTATGAGGGCCAGTCACATTCAAATTACCATAGATGTGTATAACCCAAAACTCCTAAGCAAGGCTAGAGTATCTAACAAGAGATAATCTTGGTAGCAGAATGTTCTGGTATCTGAATTAGACCTCAGAGGTTCAGATATCTATAAGGAGAGTACTCTTAGAATAAATTATTGTGTCATGTGCAGTGTTTCTTCAGTCACTAGGATGCACACTTTGGAAAGCCGGACTGTCAGAGTGCCCCCCAACCTGCTAAGGTTTCTGGTGGATGAACAGCACTGTTACCTTCTCAGAGCTCTTCTTTTGTGAGGACCCTAAAGAAGTATTTCAGGCCAATTTCCTATCATGATAATGTGGCCTTAGGTTCAAAGCTTTACTTCCAGTGGTTGTTTCTGTACGCTCACAGGAATCTGGATTTTTTTAATGCATAGTAGAAGTTTTATTTTTATATATATATTCACATATATATGTGTGTGAAATTCATATGTATATGTTTATATATGTGTGAAGGTATATAAACATTCTCATCTGAGCCAAATCCAGCCAGAAGTCTGTTTTTGTACTAGTTGCCAGCCAAAATTGTTTTTGTCTTTTGAGACAGTATCTCTCTGTATAATATAGGTAGGTCTTGAACTTCTACTTCTTGAACTTCTGGGGTAGATCCTTCTACCCCAGAATTTTTAACATAATAAAGGATTGTGAAAATATAATATGCAACTGACCCACAGTACCTAAAATACTGTCGTATCTGTATAGGAAGCTTTTCTACCTCTGCCTTCTGTTAAGTATCTAGTCCCCTGACCTGCTGCTATACCAACAGCTGATACTGGTTATTATAAGAGCTGGGAAAGAGGAGGAGACAATTTATTCTGAGGCATTTTTACAAGAATGAACCCAATTAATTTATCTCCAGGAAAGAGGCATTGTTGCATGGCTCCCAAGCACTAAACACTCAGAGATGTAAAATATAAAGTCCTCTGCCATCATTAGAAAACTGAGAGTCCCCAACAAAGAGAGGCAGGGATGCTCAGCTCCCTTCCTAGATTATGACAGCCCATTAGCAGGACAACTCTCAGCAATGCCACATTCTGCATAAAAACTCACCTTCCCAGCACTTCTCCAGACTGCCTGCCTAAGGGCTGCCCAGGCTTTTACTCTCAAGCAAACTATCAGTGCATTCTCAGCAACCTCCATGATATAAACTAGGAAGAATATCAGAATCACCTAGTGATATTTTGGGGAATATATGTATACAAGACCCACAATAATCCCAATGGGTAGATGCTAGAAATCCATTTTAACATGCTTTCTGGGTTATTAAAATGTATCAGCCAGGCACTAACATACAAACCTTCACAACTAGTACTTAAGCCCTCTCTTATCCATCTTTATTACAAAATTCCCTCATTAGAAAGTAGTTCCTGGCAATGAGTGTTAATTTTTTTCCCTGGAGACCCATGCCTTAACCTTGAGGCATGATTCCATTGATGGGTTTGGGGAACATATAATGTACATTGGGAACAACTGAAGAGTGGGAGAACCCTGGGAGACTACCTATAAAGTGAACTTGGGCTGTTCACACTTGCTTTTTAGGTTTTCTCCTAATTCCAGGACAATTAGTGAAGAGTGCGATTTTAGTGATACCACCAGGACTTTTTGACAAGAAGCCTGGCATCAACTCAAGTATCATTAACCTTCACAAAGTATTATGTTTTTAAATGAAACATGATTTTCAAAATTACAACCCATAAGGCAGTCTAATATGTGTTCTGAGATTATCTCTGGTCTAGGTAGATCTATTCTCTAAATAAAGAGCAGCCAGGGACATGGTGAAATCAAGCTGCTTCAGACTGTGCCTCAGAGGGTAGTTACTCATATTAAAACTTCTGAAGGGTATCACTAAGGCAACTCTGTTTCAAAAAAGAGTAAAAACTGAAGGAATATCTAGCTTATTTTAAAATTGGCATTTTCACTTAAAATAGCCTGCTCAGAAACTATGAGCTCATTAATAAAGCAACACAGATCAAATTTTGTCATTAACAGTCTGCAAGATAAAAACCCAGTTTTGTGTTAATATTCTGTATTGGTACTGCTAAGAAAAGTTTGGAAACATTTCATTTCAATGGTATGTTTATTGTTGACCTACACATAGAGCCATAGAAATGAAAAGTTTGTATGTGTTAGACTAATATCTCAAGTAACCAGCAGATAGTCACTTTTAAAATCCACATGGACTATCTCTAAAATGACTCCCAGAAACTGAAAACCAGGGTAAACCAAGTGCCTAGTCTTTAGATTAGACATTAAAATTGGGCTGGAGAGACAGCTCAAGGGTTAAGAGCACTTAATGTTCTTGCAGAGGATTCAGTTTAAATTCCCAGCACTCACATGATGATTCACAACCATCTGAAGCTCCAGTTCCAGGGGCTTTGACACCCTCTTCTGGCTGGTACACATGTGGTATGCAGACAAAATACCATACATATAAAATAAATAGGTATTAAAATTATCTTAGTTTATTTATTCATTTAATGCTAAAAATCACTGTAGAAACTGAATAATTACTTAAATTTCACAGGAAAGCTAATGTGCAACTAAAAGGCTTTTATTAGAAGAAAATCATCAGTTCTGATTCATCCCATTATAATGACAACAGTCAATAGTAAATTTCCAGGTTGAGGATTTAGCTCAGTGGTAGAGCGCTTGCCTAGCAAGCACAAGGCCCTTGGTTCGGTCCTCAGCTCCAGGGGAAAAAAAAAAAAAAACCGGTAAAGTTCCCAGTTAAGTTTGAATTTTAGACTTTGGGGGCTTTCAATACATTCAGCCTGTTATCAGACAGTGACAAACTGGTGAATTTGAGTTTCCTTTTTCTGTTGGCCTTTCCCCACCACACCTGTACATATCAGTACTATTAATGTATGCGAGGAAGACCAAAACGAAGGAAGCAGATTAAGGTTCTAAATTTACATGACTTTAAAGCGGAGATTACCCAACCAAAGAAAAAAGTTTGAGAAGACCACAGAAATGGACACCTTCAAACCTGCCCACATATGCAGTATTCATGTATGATCTTTAGAACACATTTTCTTTTTCCCTTCATGAGAGCCTAAGCAAACAATATAGCTTTCAATATTAGAGAAAGTTCTCCAGGCTCCTGAAAAAAATATCTGCTATGGACTGCTTTTTCCAATTTTTTTTAAATTGACCAGGTCATTTTAAAAACTTTGTATATCCATATGATTGTGATTGTTAGGTTACACTCCTAGATTAGGATGGTGGTGACCTGAAAAATGAAAAGAAGAGTCACAGAGACCTCAAAAGAAAACATTGCATATAGGCCAGACCTATTCAGAGTTGATGCCTAAGACACTTTCAGAGTAAGAGAGGAGAGACCGTTGGTACAAGAAAGACAGCAATACTGCATATATCTGACCAAACCAGGAAGCTTACTTGCTAAACAAAGTCAAATGTTGTTTTTCTAATTGTGACTTTAGGTAATAAACATATTTTGATAAGCCTCCAGAAAGAGTAGTGTCCTTTATTCAGACTCCAAAGTTTTGAGAGTTGTGAACAGAAAACTATGAAAGAAAAGAAAAATCTCTTAGGGGAAAGAGAGGAGACTAGTAGTAAGACAGACATGATTAAAATAATTTCTAAAATCTTCCTCCTTTGAAAGGCTTATACTGCAGCCATCTTGGAGGGGAGAGAGACTGAGCAGTCTGAACACCAATAACCCAAGATAAGATTCTCTAAGTAAGCTATAGTGAACACCTTTAGAATACACTTAGAGAATATGTAACTAACCTTCTGATGCTGCTGGACTGGTGTTGGCAGAAAGTCCATTGTTATTAACCAAGCTTGGAATGCCCCGAGGATCCAAATGCTAGCCTTATCTTCCATGCAAACAGGACATTGTGGTATCTATGGTCACAAACACATTGCATTTTCCCCTCTCAACAGGTGATATCCGCAATGATTTGTACCTAACCCTGGAGAAGGGGGATTTTGAAAGAGGGGGAAAGAGTGTACAAAAGAATATTGAAGTGACCATGTATGTGCTTTATGCAGATGGAGAAATCTTGAAGGTAAGGCTTGTTATAATTTAGAATGAAAGCTAATGTGTTTCCACGAACTGTCTTGTTTTTTGTTTTTCCTGCCTTCTTTTTTCATCCAGGAAACTACAGTGTGGTTTGAAAAGGATTCCTAATGTCATATAGCCCTTGCATTAATTCTTCCTAGTGTCTGACCTGCATGCCTCTTACTCCAGTTTAGACCTATTCCTTTAGTTCTGCCCTGCATGTTACCACCAAGCACAGAGCTACCTGTTTTTTTTTGTTTGTTTGTTTGTTTTTGGTTTTTTGTTTTTGTTTTTGTCTTTAGTGATTACTAGGTCCCTTCATCTTTTTGCTCTTTGAGATAGGATAGGATTTAGACACCCTCTTGCTGGCACCAAGCTTTGGAGCACAGAACAGATCCAGCCTAGGAAATTATTTCCAGCAATGTAGTACAAGGATTCTTTGTCATTCCTCATTGAAAATGGAGACCTAGAGAGCTAATTTTTTTTTAAAGCTTGTCTGTTAAAAAACAGTCCTCAAAAAAAAAAAAACAAAAAAAGCCGGGCGGTGGTGGCGCACGCCTTTAATCCCAGCACTCGGGAGGCAGAGCCAGGCGGATCTCTGTGAGTTCGAGGCCAGCCTGGGCTACCAAGTGAGTTCCAGGAAAGGCACCAAAACTACACAGAGAAACCCTGTCTCAAAAAAAAAAAAAAACACAGTCCTGTCATGGTAAAGACCCTGGTGAACAACAGTTAGGCTCCATTTCCAGTGCACTTGGCAGATCAGCCTTTTACAAGCCTCACTTTGGTGTACTGACTGAAAGCCCTTGAAGAAGTCAGAACAGGAATTATTAGCTCAACTGTACAGAGAAAAAAAGGCAAAGTTAGTTAAAATAGTCTCCCAAAGCAGACAGAAATAGAGGAGAATGCTTAAACAGGGATACAACAGTGGTTTGTGTCACTGTAAAATATTAAATCAACAAACTCAACTCAAGGACCCTAGATAGTCATGTTCATTGCTTACACAGGAAAGCACCAGAGAGGCGGAGCTGTCAGCCACTCATATGTGTGTGGAAAGGAAGCTGTCCTTAATTTTGTTGCCCAAAATTCCATCTTCCAGGGTGAGGGGCAGAACAGCGCTAAGTCTGTGTCTTTGTAGTAATGTTTCAAAGCTGGAGCCAGATTAAATCTGATATATCTTGTTTACAAAAAGTTAATAAAGGTAACCTAAAATAGTTCAACATAGCATTAAGGAGAATTAGAAAACAGTCTTTATCCTATAATTTAGAATTTCTTCTTGGTCTGATAAAATGTTGTGTATAATTGACTTCTCTTATGGAACTTCTTATTTCCTTTCTCAGAATAAAAAACTTACCTTGGTGATGCAGGTGCACCAACTAGCTTCTTTCAGCTTGTCACAGTTTGTGTAGTTACTTCTGACCAAAGGAAGATAAAAAGCATTATGACTACTGCCAGGAATGCCCAGCCTTTTGACATTTTGGCGTGTTGTCATCTACAAATGTTTTGGGCAACACTCATAGCCATCCTAGGATGCATGTGGTCCATGGACCTGAGATTGGGCAATTACACTGTCTGTATAATTACTTCCAAAAATAATGAATTTAAGTCAAATACATTATCATCTGGTCAGGTGCAAAGTTAAGATCTTCACATACAATAAAATAAAGCATTCTAATGACAGAGAGAAACTGAGGTTCTTCTTCCATGAAAATAACATCTTATTTTGCTTCTCTTTTCCAGGACTGTATCAGCTTGGGTTCTGGAGAACCAAATAGGAGTTCCTATCACTCCTTTGTTCTCTACCACAGTAATAGTCCTCGTTGGGGAGAAATTATCAAATTACCTATTCCCATTGACAGATTCCGGGGTTCCCATCTACGCTTTGAGTTCAGACATTGTTCCAGTGAGTGAGACTTCTCTTCATATTCCCTTGAGGATAAAAATATAACTCTACTCAAAGTAAAATTGTGAAGATTCTTGTTATTAGGAACTAGAAATACACAGAAATAGGATGTCATCAGAGCTGTATCTTGGACTGTAAAATCTGTGGTTCAAAACCATGGAATTTGGGGCTGGAGAGATGGCTCAGCCATTAAGAGTACGGGCTGCTCTTCCAGAGGACCTAAGTTCACTTCCCAGCACTGATATCAGATGACTCAAAACCATCTGTAACTTCAGCTCCAGGGGATCTGATGCCCTCTTCGGGCCTCATGTACAAATGTGGTGCACAGATGCATGTGTACACACACACACACACACACACACACAAATGAAAATAATTTTAAAAAATCCTTGGGATCTGATATTGGCTTTTCTTAGTATCTGAATTGCCCAATATTATTTGGAATGTTTTCTTTTGTACTTACTGAACTACTTTTAAAGAACCCCCTTCCCTGTTTTATCAAGACCAGAAAGTTAGTTCCTCCTGTGGTCATGGTAGCCTTGCATACCTTAGGATATTAAATGGAATTCAGACCAGCATATTTCTCATCATCCTGTAGTCAGGTTGCTACCTAGTTAATGAAGTAAGTTCAAAAGCGTGTGGGTGACAAATACAGGGGGATTTCTAATAATTGGCTCTGCTTGCAGCAAAGGACAAAGGGGAAAAGAAACTCTTTGGCTTTGCATTCTCTCCCCTGATGCGTGATGATGGCACCACACTCTCAGATGATATTCATGAGCTTTATGTGTATAAGGTACGGACCTGGCTTTCTTTCATCTCCATTCCTTACCCCACTATGGCCATTCTCAAGTACAATTCTCACTTGAGTAGTTTTCATTGGTCAGGCCATAGGATTCTAGGGAGTATGCTGGTGTGTGACAGGAGAACTGTGGTCAGGCTTTAATTTTCTAAGTGCATTTCTAGTGGCCCTTCTCCCACAACTAATACCAGCAGGCCCTTTGTTTCCTACCTCTCACTTCAGTAGAGAAAAATCCATTACCAACTCTTCTATGCCATTATCATCTTAACAAATATGTCCCAAGTCCTGCTATTTCAGATCATGGTGTTGCCAGTTGCCACAGCAGAGCTGCTAACCAAGGTTGCTTCCATATCAGGTAGAGGCCACAGATTCTATCATGTTCTAGGAAATTCACAGAAAGCACACCTGTAAGAGAATCTACAACCCAAGGTCCAACCTTAGAAAGATAATTATAAGTATTAACTCAGAAGTTCCCTGGGACCTGGTATTTTGCATATTGAGTGGCTTAGGAAATATCCTCTGTTCTCTATGTTTACCTACAGTGTGATGAGAATAGCACATTTAACAACCATGCCCTGTACCTGGGCCTGCCCTGCTGCAAAGAAGACTACAATGGCTGCCCTAATATTCCCTCCAGCCTCATCTTCCAGCGGAGCACCAAAGAGTCTTTCTTCATTTCTACACAACTTTCTTCTACCAAACTCACACAGAATGGTAGGTAATGGTGCCTGCAAGGTGGTTCTCTCCTTTGTTTTCAGTTGTTGGTTCCACATTACTTGTGTGTGTTGAGATCAATACTGCTTCTTCATGACAAAGTAGAGACCTTTTTTTTCCATTTGAAATTGAAGGAATTGCTCAACAATATAGCCCACAAAGTTGTCCGTGGCTTTTGTAGTTCCTAGGGTTCACATCCACAGTGCACAGATATATCTTTATCTTTTTTTCAGCATTTAAAAGAATCTGTTGGGGTTGGGGATTTAGCTCAGTGGTAGAGTGCTTTCCTAGCAAGTGCAAGGCCCTGGGTTCGATCCTCAGCTCCAAAAAAAAAAAAAAGAAAGAAAGAAAAGAAAAAAAGAATCTGTTATAGTCACAAGTAGTTCTATTACCCTAGAATCCATTTGTCTTTGAAAGAGTCTGAGCCTTACTTAACTTTCTAAGGTTCGCTGTCTTCTGGGTTTGCTTTCCAGTGGATCTCCTTGCTCTGCTGAAATGGAAAGCCTTCCCAGACCGAATCATGGACATCCTAGGGCGGTTGCGGCATGTCAGTGGGGAAGAAATTGTTAAGGTATGTCTCTCCCTCAGGCTAAGCGCACTGTCTGAAGAAGAATATGGGCAGAAGACTTTCCCTATGATTTCTGCCTGTAAGCCTCTAAGACCATTTCTCCAAATACATAATAGATGAATGGGAATAGTTTGGGAAGGTTTTTTGTTTGTTTTGTTTTTATTTTCTCCAGTTTCTTTGCTAACTACTTTATTTTTCTTCAAGAAAATGTTTATTACCCCTTAGGAATTACATTTAAATTTTAAACTCTATTTAATGATTTGTCTTACTTCCCACAGGAAAAAATATTAAAGGATAGTGGTAAAAAGTATTTGCTCAGAGCCAATCCTAGTGGTTGTGCTGTCCGAATGACTTTGTTTTCTTCTTTCTTTAGGT
The DNA here is from genome assembly GCA_902168425.1 of Peromyscus attwateri. Classification (NCBI taxonomy): domain Eukaryota; kingdom Metazoa; phylum Chordata; class Mammalia; order Rodentia; family Cricetidae; genus Peromyscus; species Peromyscus attwateri. Next base: position 22,685 of record CABHPP010124226.1, read on the forward strand.
CTTTCTCATTTTCCTGACTTTATAGCCCCTAACACACAAGCCTGAGCTCTTGATTATAAACACTCTGAATACTGTCCATTAACGTGTGCCTGTTACTTTTGGTCCTACTTCTTACCTGGGGTCCATATTAGAGAACTCTTTCTTACCATCTAGCATGGATATTTTCTCTATGTATCTTTGTGATATTTCCCATCTAATGAAACACTGTCTTTTCCAGTTGTATTTTTAGGAATTCACTGGGCAGCATTTTGCCCAGTTGGTTTTAGCTTGAGATTGTACCCGGCACTTCTGGAATCACAAGCCCAGCAGGAAATACTACACAGTAGACCAGTCTCTGCTGAAGAGAGTGGAGGAAGAACCCTAAGTTACCTCATAGTGTTTTGAAATACATTATAAATGTATCATTTACATGCTTTGATTGACAAGATAATAGATTTTAGTTTTCAAGACTCCAAGCACCCATTGTTATTTACTGTTCCCTAGTTTTGCAGCTTCAAAAAAAAGGCATATACTTAACAAAACAAACACTAGCAACAAATAACACTGCCAGATTTTTATCCACGTTGAGACCCCTCATTGGCTGCATTTTCCTTTCTCCTGAGATATTTTGGTAATTAGTCTTTCCTTAGAAGTTTAGCATTTGCCCAATGGGAAGAGCCACTTTAGGTAGAGCTTCTGCACAATCCTTAAGCTATATATAACCCCAAGAGTCTACCTAGTTATCTCTTATCTAGGTAGCGGCAGGTACTAGATGTTTTTTGTTTTGCTTTTAAGATTCTTGGAGATTTTTGTTGCTGTTTACTGGGAGCTAAAAATCATTGTTATATGAAAATTTGACCATACATCCACAGTCCTAAGACAGGAACCCTTTGTTTCTTGTGTTGTTTCAGTTTCTGCAGGATATATTAGATACACTCTTTGTGATTTTGGATGATAATACAGAGAAATATGGCCTTTTGGTTTTTCAGTCTCTGGTAAGTCATTTCCTGAATTTTGATTTTTTTTATTTTTATTCTTCTCCCATACAATACATCCTAACTGCAGCTTCTTCTCCCTCCACTCCTCCCAGTTCCCCCTACCTCTAATATCTCCCAGATCCACTCCATCCTCCCCCAGATCCTTTACCCTCAGAAAAGAGCAGGCCTCCCAGGGATATCCACCAAATATGGCACAATAAGATACAAGAAGACCAAGCACAAACCCTCTCATCAAGACTGGTCAAGGCAACCCAATAGGAAAAGAGTCCCAAGATCAGGCAAAAGAGTCAGAGACACCCCCACTCCTGGTGTCAGGAGTCCCCCAAAAACACCAGACCAATAACCATAACATAGAGGACCTAGTGCAGACCCATGCAGGCTCCATGACTGTCACTTTATTCTCTGTGAGCCCCATGAACCCTACTTAGTTGATTCTGCAGGTGTGCTCTCCCAGTGTCCTCAATCCCTCTAGCTCCCACAATTCCTCCTCCCCCTCTGCTGTGGTGTTCCCTGAGCATTGAGGGGAGGGACATGTTAGAGACCTCTGACTTGGGTGCTCACTCCACCTCATGTTTGGCTGTGAGTCTCTACATCTACTTTCATCAGCTGCCAGAGGCAGCTGCTCTGATGTTGACTGCACTAGACCCTGATCTATGAATATAGCAGAGCATCATTAGGAATCATTTCATTGATTTATGTATGTATTTTGCCAGTCATGTTTGGTTCTACCCTAGGCACTGGGTTATCCAGCCTCCGGTTTCTGGTCATCCAGGCAGTGTCAGGCAGTGTCAGGCAGTGTCAGTGCTCCTTATTAATTATTACCATTGTATATTTCAAAACAATCTAAAAAACTTACTAGACTGAGTTAAGAGAAGATCTTTTTCAATAGAAAAGGGTCTTATGATTGTCACTCAAGCAAGACTAACCAGCCAACCTACCCATCATATTCCTCCAAGATCAAGTTTGAATAATTGGATTTGAGGGCTAGAAAAAAGGCTTAGCAGTTGAGAGCACATACTAGTCTTACAAAGGACCCAAGTTCAGTTGAGTTTGATCTTAGCTGAGAGTGATATCAGTGTTTGGCACGCTTTGTTTAATATATGAAGTACCACAGGAGAGTTGTATATTCAAGATGAATTGGTACTCCAGTCTAAAGGATAGAGAACTGAAGCTAAAGCTAGAATGGTCCTCTGGCTTTTTTTTCTTACTTGCTTTCTGGTCATGAGACCCTTTTTAGAAGAGCACAGACTTCCACAGGCTTAAATTACTCCCTTTTCCAAGTTTTGGAGGACTCCTGAGTGTTTATGCCACTTACACAGGTATTTATTATCTGTCCTTGATCCATATTGTACCACTCATCATTGTTGTGAATGAAGAGGTTCCAGGTAATATAGGCACAAACTGATAAAGTATAGATGTGGACTGGAAAGTCGATGGAAGAAAAAAAAACAAGACATAAATACAGAAAATGGAAATCTTATGTTTAGTTCCCATAGGGAACATTAACAGTTTGGTCTTTGAAGAACAAGAGTCTATTCCCTCCTAGGGACTTTTCTGAGGCCTCTAATTAAACCATGGTGGCCTTCTTTCTGTCTTCTCAGGTTTTCATCATCAACTTGCTTCGAGACATAAAATATTTCCACTTCCGACCTGTGATGGACACATATATCCAAAAGCACTTTGCTGGAGCCCTGGCATATAAGTAAGTTGTATTTGGTATCATTACAAACTTGTATTTGAATAGAAAATCAGAAATTTAAGAAGTTTAGTTGTAGCCAGCATTCATTTAGCTGGCTTTTTAAACTTTACTTTTGCAATTGTGGTTAAAAAAATGTAATGTAAAATTTACTGTCATAACCATTTTCAAGTTTATGATTCCATATAATCAAATAATTTACTCATATTGTTATAGAGCCATCACCAGAACCCCATCCATCTCCAAAGCTCTTTTTATCCCACGAGCGAAAACTCTGACATTCAACAGTTATACTTGTCAGTCTCCCCAGCTTCTAAAAAACATTGTATTTTTTGTCTTTGAGTTTGACTGCTCTTTAGTACCTCATATACAAGTCAAAGTATTTGTCCTTCTGTGAGTAGCTTGTTCACTTACTATGTCATCCAAGTTCATCCATGTTGTAGCATATATCAGCATTTTCTTTTTAAGAATGAACAATAGAAAGCTGGAGAAATGACTTGTAGTTAGAAGTTTTCTCTGGTCCCACCCAGCCTCGCGGTTTCTCAGCTGCTTATAAAATAATCATTCAGAGGCTTAATATTAATTACCAATAGCATGGCCTATGGCAGGCTTCTTGCTAGCTAGCTCTTAGAACTTAACCCATTTCTATTAATCTAAATTTTACCACATGTTCTGTGGCTTTACCAGTCTGCTGGCATCTTGTTGTTTTTTTGGCGGCAGCTGGCATCTCTCCCCCCTCTCCTTTCTTCTCTCCATATATCTGCTTAGATTTCCCGTCTGCCTCTAAGCTGCCTTGCCATAGGCCAGTGCAGCTTTTTTTTAATCAACCAATCAGACCAACACATATTAACAGCATACAGAAAGACATCCCACAGCGCTTCCCCTTTTCTGTCTAACCAAAAAGGAAGGTTTTAACTTTTTTAACATAGTAAAATTATATGTAATAGAACAGTTATCAAGCAGTAATTACAGTTATAATAGCTAGTCTATTTGTATTTGACAAAATTAAAGAAAATATTCTATCCATCCTATATTTGTGAGTCTAAGGTATCATATCTAATTTATCTTTTATCATAACCAAGGAAAATTATAACTATTTAGTCTTCAACTACATCAAAGACCTCAGAAGGATATAATATTAGCTAAGTAAACAGGAAGAGCATTGTAAGCAACTTCCAAAAATCCAGAATGACAGAGACAGCAGGCTGCCTGGACAGTCACCCTCTGCATGTTCCTCTGCAATGTTGGGGCATCCATCTTTAACCTATAGGTCTAGAGTTTCTCAGTTGCTTCTCCCTGTGTCCTGTAGAATGTCTGGCAGTCTCCTCTGCAAAGCAGGAACCTAAAGGACCATCTCACCTTGTTTTGGCAAAATTTAGTGGTCATTTTTCCATGGGTCCTGTATGTCCAGCTGATACAACATTTTGTCAAGCAGTCCAGACAAGAACAGTTTCTTGCTCAAATGGCTACTTTTTGCCATAAGGAAAGCAAACTCCATATGGAGTTTCTTTGATGCCCGTCATCTTCTTTGAAATAAATTGGTGCTGCCAGGAGCAGATGTGTCTCACTGTCCAGAAAGTCTAAGTTTTCAAAACATTTTAAATGCCATATTCTTTAGGTCTTTGAAGTATTTGAAGATTACCTACCTAATTGAAATATATTTATGTATACCAGAAAACTTAACTAATATGACTATAAGTTTGATTATCATAGATGACTAATTATTAATCTGTATTTCTTAATTATACATTACAATTTCAAATGAGCTGCACAAATATAATACTTTAAACAAGAGTAGAAATATATATACAGTATAACAAAATTAACTTTAGATTTGTATCAATAAACCAAAATCCATAGCAATGTAAAACATTTAAACAAGTTGTTGCTCTTTAAAAGTAGATTCAATAGCTGGGCGGTAGTGGCACACACCTTTAATCTCAGCACTCGGGAGGCAAGCCAGGTGGATCTCTGTGAGTTTGAGGCCAGCCTGGTTTACAGCACAAGATCCAGGACAGGCAATAAAACTACACAGAGAAACCTTGTCTCGAAAAGCCAAAACAAAACCAAACAAAAAAAGTAGATTCAATAATCTACCTATTATCCTATCATATCTATACTATCCCCTTTTCTTTTTTAGAAAGAGATTGCATTTATAATCAACCCCCTTTAAATAGAAATAAACATTTATAAACAATATTTTGGGAATTTGGGCATAGCTTCCTGCTGGTTGGGGGCACTGGCAATCTTATCGGGATCCTGAGAAAATTAAGAATTATGGTCAAGTCCTGAATGGAGTAATCTGTGAGGCTGCGTTGTCTGAGCCAGTTGCCTTGAAGCTGTTCTGGATGTTGGAACATCTGGAGACCTCTCAGGGGGTCTTCCTTGATCAAATCATATTTGCTTGGACACAATCCATTGGTTCTCATCTTCTGTGGAAACAAAAGCAGAACCTCTTTTCCAAAGCAACGTATCCTTAGACACAAATTTTGAAGTCAAGATATCTTTAAAATATATATGTTGGTTTAACTCAGCAGCCTTTACAATCAAATATCTTTCTGCAGTTAAAAATCCCATAGACAATATAATCCAGACTCTCTGTGTAATTTCCATCTTTACGTGGCTTATTTTTTATATTACTTTTACTGTTTCTTTAAAGACTTTATTTTTTTTAAGACTTTATTTTTTTAAAACTATTTCTTATATAACTATACTCCTTTTCTTCTCTCTTCCAAGCCTATGTAAATTGTGAACCATTTAGAGTTTTATTCCATTCTGAATCTGTCTCATTGTGAATCTATAATTCTTCTCTGACAAGGAGAGATTTTAAACTGCTAAACTGTGTGGCTAGGACCAAAGCTGCAGCCTTGGCTGCTGACTCTGCCCACCTCAGCTTCCTAACATGGAGGAAGTAATTCACCTCCAGCTCTGGGAGCCATGCTCTCTGCTGACTCTGGGAGGTAGTGGGTCCATGTCTCCATCATGTAGCCCAGAAACTTTTTTTTTTTTTGTACTAGCAAAAGCTAAATCCACCATGCAGTGCACTGTGCTACTTGGAGACGCCACTGTGTACTGCAGCAGGAATCTGCCATGCTGCTTAGCTTATGGCGGCTGGGGGCCAGCTCCATCTCACAGGCAGCTGTCAGAAGATGAGTCTCTACACTGATAATGACATGAGACTGTGAGACTAGGAAGCCTAATGTGGGTCCGTATCTGTGCATTCAGAGTCTTTAAGCTTTCTTAGGTCTATGTGGATCAATGCCCAACAGTTTGTGCCAAATGTAGTCGGAAGTTTTCTCTGGTCCCTTCTAGCCCCGCAGTCTCTCAACCACTTATAAAATAATCATTCAGAGGCTTAATATTAATTATCAATTATATGGCCTATGGCAGGCTTCTTACTAACTAGCCCTTAGAACTTAATCCATTTCTATTAATCTATGTTTTGCCATGTGCTCCATGGCTTTCCTGGTCTGCTGGCATCTTGCTGCTCTTTGAGCGTTGACTGTTGTCTCTCTAGACTCCACCTTTCTCTTTCCTGTCTCTCTCCTTGAATTTCCCCCTGCCTCTAAGCTGCCCTGCCATAGGCCAAAGCAGCTTATTAATTAACCAATGGGAACAACATATATTCACAGCATACAGAAAGACATCCCACAGCAGTGACTCATTGGTTAAGAGCACTGGCTGCTCTTCCAGAGCACTAAGGCTTAATTTGAAGCACCCACATGGCTTCCTTTTACCTAGCATCCATCAATAGCTATTAATTTCCCAGGAGGGCTAGGGCCCCATGAGCCCCTTCCCTTTACAGCCCTTCTTGCTGTCATCTGGCTCTTATATTCTTTTTCCCCTTTCTTCCTTTATGTTCCTTGATCCTTAGAGAGGGTGATATAGATGTCCTGTTTAGGGCTGAGCACTCAACAGTCACTTATTCTCAATACTTTGAGTAGCGATGAGTTTTTGCATTCAGTGCCATTCACTACAAAAAGAAGCTTGTATGGTCAAGACTGACAGTAGCACTTGTGTATGGGTATAAACATAAATACTTAGAAGGCAATTTGATACCATGTCCATTTAGCAAAACAACCCCTCCACCCATGTTTTTGTTTTATTTTAATCAGGTTTACAGTAGTAACCATTGAATTCCTTATTGGGGAGCAGGCCTCAAATCCAATTAGGGAGTAGTTGGTTAACCCCAAAACACTATTACACTAGTGGGCCTACATCTTGTTTGGCACATTAGCATTATAGCACTTAAGGTCCACTGCTGGGAAAAACAATTGATGGGGTGTCGTTCCTTCTCACCCCCCACCTCCACCATCTGTATAGCATTGTCTGGTACTGTGTATGACAGCCAGCAGCAAGGGAGGTTCCAATTCAGTTCCAGATTGATTTCTCTGTGTCCTGCAACCGAGGTGTGTGGTGTCTTCAGAAATAAGGTCTTACCAACTACAGAGCAATGGCCATAGCCTATGTTGTTTTGGGGTCTCTGTAACCTTCCCAACTAACAACTCTTACAGGGAGGTATGTTACACCTGGCACTGAGATATTTGTTTGATTGCCTGTGGCTTCTGGGGTTGACATCCACTTGTATAGGTTACTTCCATTCAAAATCTTTTTTTTTTTTTTTCCGAGACAGGGTTTCTCTGTGTAGTTTTGAAGCCTTTCCTGGATCTCCCTCTGTAGACCAGGCTGGCCTCGAACTCACAGAGATCCACCTGGCTCTGCCTCCCGAGTGCTGGGATTAAAGACATGCACTACTGCTGCCCGACTCGAATTCATTTTTTTAAATATATTTTTTAATTACTTATAGAGTAATGGGTTTCTATATAATTTTTTTCCAATTTAACTCTTTATTGATTCTTTGTGCATTTCACATCATTCATCTTGATCCCACTCATCTCCCCATCCCTTCCCATCCACCCTCTACTCTTGCAACCTCCTCCCAACCTCCAGGATAAAACAAAATGAAATATAAAAGAGAAGAGATCTTTTTAAAAAAGAAAAGATCTAGTGTGGAAGCTGTGGTGTGACACAGTGAGTCACACAGTTTACCCTATAGTCCATGTATCTTTACTTGTAAATGTTTATTGCATTGAGTCATTGGTCTGTTTAGAGGCCTCTGGTTTTTGCTACACCATTGATACTAGGTCCTCACTGGAACTCCTATTGAATATCCTGTTGTTGCCTTGTGTCATGAAGATCCTGAAACTTTGAGTCTGCAGGACCAGCCCCTTCAAGTGCTCCAGCAGATCGCAGGTGGGGTGGATGCTGGGGTGGGCCAACTTATAGCCCTGGTGGTTGCTGGGTTGGTTGGCCCAAAAGCTCTACCTCATCCTCAATACCAGGTTGAGCTCTCCAGCACTGCCCCAGCCAGCTCACCCTATGTAGTAAGCAGCAAGGGGTGGGGCCAGTTCTCCTGCTCTCATGTCTGTAACACGAATCTTAAAAGGTCTTATTAATAAAAACAAACCTGGAGCCAGATATTGGGGTGAATGCTGGAAGATCAGAGAAGCAGAACAAGCCACAGCTAACCTCACCTTGCCAACTCCTTAGCCAATCCTGTTTCTTCAAACCATAAGCCTCTGAGTCCTCATCCAAATGGATCTCAGCTGAACTGCTGCTAAAAGCCTAAAAGCTGGTCCTTCCTGCCATCACTTCCTGGGATTTAAAGGCACGTGTCTTTCCCAAGCAAGACATGAGATCTCAAGTCCTGGCATTAAAGGTGTGTGCCACCATGCCTGGCTCTGTTTCCAGTGTGACCTTGAACTCACAGAGATCTGGATGGATTTCTGCCTCCAGAATGCTAGGATTAAAGGCGTGTCCTACCACTGCCTAACCTCTATGTTTAATATAATGGCTGTTCTGTTCTCTGACCCCTAAGTGAGTTTATTGGGGTGCACAATATATCAATCACACTAACCCAGTGTTCTTCCTCTCTGCTCACATTTCCCATGTGTTCTACTACCTGCTCCCCTTCAGGCCTCTTTCCAGCTATCCACCCTAGTTCTAACAGTTTTCTTCTGAGATCTTCAGTGACCCTCCACACACACTCTCACAATCATGATAAATAGTAGAACAATAAGAAATGAACATACATGAGATCTAAACAGAGATACTTTTGCTTCTTCACTTCAAATTTGGATGCCTTTAAATTCTTTTTCTTACCTTATTGCTCTAGTTAGAACTTCTCATAAAAATAAATTAATATAAATAAATAAGTGGTTAAAAACAAATGTCCTTTCCTTTTTCTTCATCTTAAAATAGCTGTCAGTCACAACAAATACGATGTGAGCTGCAGGCTTTCTGTTGGGAGTTTAAAATATAGTTTATTACATAGTTACTGTACTTTTTCTTTTAAGAACTGATGGTAAAGCTACTGAAATTCAGTCTTGTTTGCATGATAAACATGAGAAGCCAACATTATAGTACCCCAAATAAAGATCAAATAAAACAAAAAGAAGCTGAGCAGTGGTGGCGCCTTCCTTTAATCCCAGCACTCGGGAGGCAGAGCCAGGTGGATCTCTGTGAGTTCGAGGCCAGCCTGGTCTACAGAGCGAGATCCAGGAAAGGCTTCAAAACTACACAGAGAAACCCTGTCTAAAAAAAAAAAAAAAAAAAAA
>CABHPP010124226.1:32074-45937 GCA_902168425.1 Peromyscus attwateri
AAAAAAAAAAAAAAAAAAAAAAAAAAGATAACTTCATGTGAAACAAATTAGCTAAGACTATTTGATAGATAAGATGTTGCCATTTTTATGAAATTAGTATAATTTTTACTGCCATAAACAAAGCTTAACAGTGGCAAAACTGCAGAATTCTTAGACTTTGATGGCACTTTGAAGAGTAGACTCTATGTGCTGTATGTGTCATCTTCTTAGTTTTCAGCAACTTTGAGATATAATTTCCTCCATATGTCCAGTGACTAGTCTGAGGCACAATGGGATTAAATAATGTGCCTAAAAACACAAAACTGCATACTAGTAGGCACCACAGCTTGTACCTTTTACATCTGTCAGTCTCTTGTCATGTAAATGTGTATACCTTCTTGTTAGATCATCGGCCTGCCGCTTTAAAATATGATACCTTAAGAGATTAGATGTGGCCAGGCAGTGGTGGTGCACGCCTTTAATCCCAACACTCCCAGGAGGCAGAGGCAGGCCAATATCTGAGTTTGAGGCCAGCCTGATCTACAGAGCGAGTTCCAGGACAGTCAGGGATACACAAAGAAATCTTGTCTCAAAAACCAAGAGAGAGAGAGAGAGAGAGATTAAGAGATTAGATGTACCAGGGGGAATCAGGCCACATATCTTCTGTAACTTATCCCTAAAAACAAGGAGAACCAACAGGCACTTTCTGTGACTGTTAGAGGAAGCCCAGCTTCCCTCTGCTGCTAAGGACAAGACATCGTTAAACTATGGTCTCACCTAGTGCCTACCTCCATGTCAGAAGTAGCATAGGCTAGGCCAAGAAGTATGAAGCTTCTCCACTTACTCTGGAAACCTATAAGACTCAGAATCCCTGTTTGCTCCTTAAATGTGAAGGCTCTTTCCTTAGGGACCTCCTCATACTCTACAGGGCATTTGTCTCTTCTAATGCTTTCCCACTTTACGGCTTGATCATGGCCCCTCTAGTTGGGGCGTTCTCTCTCCTACTACAGCTTATTTTGAAGGGTAGTTTGTTTCAGTTCCTTTGCACAAACCTGCTGATTTTTCTCTTTTAAACTGTAATACTTCTGACCCAGTAAACTCATTGCTCTTAGGTGACTTGGTCCTTGGGAAATGAGGTGTGGAATGGAGTGGCATTTAGAATTATACACTTTCATTCAGTGTACTAGTTAGTATTGTATGTTCTGGAGATACTGCAACTTAAGACAAATCAAAATACATAATACAGTCTAAGTTTGGGGGGAAATGAGAGTGGGAAAGAGTGCTTGTGACTGCTGATATAAATTCTGTAGCTCCTTATGCACAGAGAATGTCTTTCTCAGATAATGTGAAAACTCCACAGCTGTGATAGATCCATCACTCTAGCTCATCAGCAGAATATTATTTACTATTTGACAGTTCTTTGCTATTCTGTTTGACTAAATACAGATTTGAGACTCACTGCCTTTTGGTTAAAATGGAATTTCTATAAATGTTCTTTTTCCAGGGAGCTCATCCGCTGTTTGAAGTGGTACATGGACTGCTCAGCAGAACTGATTCGGCAGGACCACATTCAGGAAGCCATGCGGGTAATGTCCCAAGCTTGCCATAAGGAAGGGGGCCACTCCTTCAGTTTTTGTATGTGTAATGTCATTGGTATGGTGCTCAAGACAACTGTAGTATGCTGACCTGCTTTCAGGAGTGAATGCCCTGATCCATGCAGTGTCCTTTCCTCCCCATGAGAGCTTTACACATCATCATTTTACCTTGAAACAAGAAGTGAACATGGATCCTGACCATCCTCCTCTGCCTTATTTTTACCATAGTATCAGTTTGCCCTCCCACTGGCTCAAGTATTGATACTATTTCTAAACTAATACTGGTAGGAACATTGATTAGAATTAAGATTGAATACAATTCCCTTCTTTAGTGGATACTGTTATAATTCGTAGCATACACTGTCCCAGCAGTCAGACAAAATGCTTAGTCACCTCAGGGCCTTACCTCCTAGGTAATCTGCATACAGCGTGATCACGTAATCTATGCGCATGCATGGTGTAACCACATAAGCCCGTATGTGCATGCGTGGGGAGAGGGGGGAGAGACCTATAAAAGCAGATCCCACCTGTTCCCCACTCTCTCTTTGGCACTGTTTGTTTCCAGTAGGCCTATTGCACGTCCCTCTTTTCCTCCCCTAGTAAAGCCCTTGTAGTCGGTTTCATTGGACTTCATGTTCTCTGTTGCCCAGTAAATAGTACTGCAAATAAATAACAGATACTAAATATTGTTTTTTGGAACTTTGTTAATTAAAAAGAGAAAAGTGGATAGATGTACCATATGAAGATGTTTGAAGAAGATAACCATAAAACCTTGGCCTTAAGGAGAATCTGGAGTCTTCTGTGGGCTGGTCGTCAACATGTTGGCTTGAATAGGTTCCCTGACAATGCAGCTTGCTTTTCATTGCTGGGTAGCTCCAGATGATAAGAGGCTCCTCTCACTGTGAGTTAACTTCAGTCTATTAACTTCTTCTCATAGCTCCTCTATACAATAGAGAGCAATTAAATTCTTTTTTCCAAATGTTTTTTTCCATCTTTTTTTAATTAAGAAATTTTTTATTCATTTTCCATACCAATCACAGACCCAAGCTTTCATGTCTTCTAGAAACACCCTTAAAGCAAGTTCATACTTTTTGTATCTGTCCCTGACTTATCTTGTACTTGAGTTATCTTTCCTTAAAGTTGCTTTTTAATTATGTTTCCCCTACTTTCTACATAGTAATTAAAAGGAGAATGGCATCAAGTTGTTCTTTTTTCTCTCTTCTTTTAGTATCACATCATCTATACTAAGTAGAGGCCCTGTGTTGTGCATTGTTCTTCTTGCTTACATAGTACAATGTATCAGATAGCATGGGTAGAATTAAGCCACAGATCTCTTTTTACTTTTCCTTGGCTTTCTGAACATACTTTAAATAGCTGAGGCTATAAGATTTTTTTTTCCTCCTTCATACAAATGTTCACTAAATGTTTACTGTCTGTTCTGAGTGCTAAGAAGCCTACTTAAGACCAGCCCAGCCGAGCGGTGGTGGCGCACGCCTTTAATCCCAGCACTTGGGAAGCAGAGCCAGGCGGATCTCTGTGAGTTCGAGGCCAGCCTGGACTACAGAGTGAGTTCCAGGACAGGCTCCAAAGCTACACAGAGAAACCCTGTCTTGGAAAAAAAAAAACAAAACAGCCCATCTCCTAAAAATTAAGTACAAAAGATTCTGTGTGAGCCCATTAATTAAATAATTAAGGGTAGTATAGAAAATTTGGAAGACTTCCCCATCCACATTGGCATGTCATTGTGCAGGTCTTGTTTATAAAGCCATGTCATGAAGTATTGCAGCATGGGTGTGAGGGTTCCCGTGAATCCGGGGAAAGAAGACTCAGAAGCACCATAAGAACGAATCTAGCCTTTTGTGGCTGCATGGGGATCCAGTCTCTCAGGACTGAAAACTTTCCCTTCGCCCAGGGCTTTTTTATTTTTCTCTATATTTACAGTTTAGCCAGCTGATTTCCATATGCTCAAAACAACCTGAAAGAAGCTCCCAAAAATACAATGCCAAGTGCAAATCCCTCAATTCATTGGGTACCACAGTTTTTTGGGTTTCCTGAACCAGTTTTTGCATAGGCCTTAGTATCCTTGGTAGACTCTCAGACAAGAGACACATAGAGGACAACAAGAGAAACAAAGGGTGTCTGCTAAACAAAAGATGGATTAGGGCTAGATGCTGCTCTCTAGGTTTATTGTAGATGTATTGGTTGGGGTTGGGCACTCCAGTCAGTTGTTTACATTTTTATCAGTTGAGGATTTCTGTAATAGTCCCTGTCTGTTGCAAAAAGAAGCTGCTTTTATGAAGGGCGAGAGCTACACTTACCTGTAGAAATAAGAGTAAGTATTTACACTACAGATAGAAATTATGCTAGTTTAGGAAAGTGGCAGATGTAGGTTCTCTTCTAGGGTCCATGACCTCTTCAGCCATGAGTAGTTGGCTAGGTTTACAGTACAATCATGAATTCTCTCCTGTTGAGTGGGCCTAAATCTAATTAGACAGCTGTTGATTACATCCCAGATAGAAGTGCTGCTATTGCACCAATGAGGATATCTTGCTGGACTGGTCATTGTTGTGGTTGATAGACTTTAAAGCTGGGTGGCAATATTCATTGCTTTTCTCCTTTGACAGTTTGCATAGCACCTATGAGAGTTACTCCTCAGGGAGGTGGCTTCCAGGCCAGTTTCAGCTTGTTCCTTCAAGTCTGTTGTCTGAGGTGTGTGGCGTCTTCAGCCATAGTCTTACCTTCAAATGCTGGGAGGCAGCCAAAGTCAGTGGCAATAGCTTATATTATTTTGGAAGTCTCCTGGACTCCCTTATCAACATCTTGAAGGGAAATTTCCCATGCTTGGCACCAGGGGTTTTATTAGCTAGTCTATGGCTGTTGGGAAGAGCATTATTACCCTGTGTGGCATGTCTTAGTCACTGTTCTATTGCTGTGAAAAGATGCCATGGCCAAGGCAATTCTTATAAAAGAAAACATTTAACTGGAGGCTTGCTTACAGTCTACTATTATTACGGTGAGAAGAGTGGCAAGCAGGCATGGCAAGCATTGTGCTGGAGAAGCAGTTGAGAGCTACATCCTGATCTACAAGCAGAAAGACAGAAAGACAGAAAGACAGACAGACACTGGGATTGGCATGGGGTTTTGAAAGCTCAGTGCCCACTCCCAGTGACACACTTCCTCTAACAAGGCTATACCTCCTAATCCTTCTAATCCTTTCAAATAGTGCCCCTCTCTGGTGACTAAGCATTCAAATATATGAGCCTATGAGGGCCATTCTTATTCAAACCACCACATGGCATAACTCCATTACACACACACACACACACACACACACACACACTCACACACACTCACTCTCTGTCTCTGTCTCTCTCTCTCTCTCTCTCTCTCTCTCTCTCTCACATGCATGAATATGTGTGTGTGTGTATTTAAGCCAACACAAAATAATGTGTTTTACTTTGGCTTTCTCAAATACCTTTAGTGTATTTCTCTTTCCTTCCTGCCCCTCCCCAGGAAAAGTCCCCCTCCCCCTTTTTCCCATTTCCCCCTTCATAGCACCAGTGTCCTACTACCCTTTCCTTTGCTTGAGCATCCCACTCATGGTCCCTTTGTATTGTCCTGGTTTCTGTGGTTACTCCCAAGTTATATAATAGCATCTAAAGATTTAGAATTAGGATCCACAGATGAGAGATAATACATGGTGTTTGTCTTTCTGAGTCTGGGTTACCTCACTCAGTATATTTTCTAGTTCCATCCATGTGCCTGAAAATTTCATTATTTCATTTTTCTTTACAGCTGGATAGAATTCCATTGTATATATGTACCACATTTTCATTATCCAGTCAGCAGTTGAATGACCTTTAACTTGTTTTCATTCTCTAGTTATTGTGAATAAAAGTGGCAGTAAACATGGCTGAGCAAGTATCTGTGGAATAGGATATGAGGATGGCTTTTGACAAAGTGTTCCACAAATATACCATGCTTTTTGCTGCTGAGCTGTATCACTCCCTTAGCAGGTAGCAAAGGGGTATAATGAATCTTCTTGGTGATACAAAAGTTGTAATAGGGGATGGAGAGATTACTCAGTGGACAAGAGCACCTTCTGTGTAAGCATGAGGACCTGACTTTAAATCCTGGCACCCAAGAAGCCTGGCATGGCCACAAGCATGCCTGTAACCCCAACTCTCTGGGAGGCAGAAATGAGGAGCATTGGGGCTTTGTCTGCTGTCAGTGTAGCTCCAGATTCTGTGAGAGACCTTGTCTCAAAAGAACAATTAAGACACCTGAAGTCTTCCTCTAGCCTCTACAGGTGTGTATACATACAGATATATACACCACACACACACACACACACACACACACACACACACACACACACACACCTCTCCTCCCATAACACAGAGAAGAGAGAAAAGTTGTAAAAACTTTCACAGTCTCCTCTCCTTTCAGATTTATTGAGTAGAAAATGATGGTGTAGCTGCTTTAGGCTCAGTTAATGCTTCATTTTCTCCAAACAGGGTTGGGAGCAACCCCTTGAATCTTGAACAGATACCCTAAGATGTACCCTTCACCTTCTACTGCACTCTGTCTTGGGGTCTCAAAGGAAGCAAGCTAGTTATCAAGAGTAAGAAAGGGGAAATCGGGGGCTGGAGAGATGGCTCAGAGGTTAAGAGCACTGACTGCTCCTCCAGAGGTCCTGAGTTCAATTCCCAGCAACCACATGGTGGCTCACAACCATCTGTAATGAGATCTGGTGCCCTCTTCTGGCTTGCAGTCATACATGCTGTATACATAATAAATAAATAAATCTTTAAAAAAAAAAAAAAAAAAAAAGGGAAATCGGGTGGTAATGGAAGATTTAAAGTGGGCTTGTTTTCCTCTCCTTGGTCCAGGTTGCACAAGACTTTCTTTGACACAATCCTGTGCTCCTTTGCACAATATTTTATATCATAGAACCTAGTAAGAGAACTAAGCCATCATGTGTGGACAGTGTGAACAACATTGCTATTTAGAGCATCTCTTGTAGTAGTCATTTCTGACTGAAAAGCAAACAGCTACAATTGGGCAATGCTGAGAAGAAAATATTTTCTTTTTAAAATCCAAGATGTGTGTAGTATATAACTAGATATAATAGATATCTTAGGCTTTCATATTTAAAAAAATAACTATTTCTGTCTGTTTTCCATATTCTACATAATCACTGATCCTTTGCCTCCTGAGTAAGACATTTAACGGGCTCACATTTTAGCCTAAGCCTGTGAAATTTTTGAGAAATTTCTCTGTGACTGAGAATATCCATGTCATGTAGAGGGAATAACTCCTACTTGAGTGACTGGCATAACCTAATAAATGAGACTGGGTCTTGGTGTTTTATATTTTCTGCTGCACAGGCATAAAGAATCACTAAAATACAGACATAGTAGAACAATCGCAGCAAATAACTTGCAAGTATCTATCTGGATTTATAAAGTAACAGACTTTTCAGATTCTCTGTTCTCTAGATGTTAAAAGGCTTCTAAGCACAGGGCTCTAACACTGTATGAGGCCACTGTATTCGTTACCTTTTTTCATTGCTGTGATCAAATACCCAATAAAAAACAACTAACAGTTGAGAGGAATGCTGTTCATCATGGCGAGCAAGACATGACATCAGGAGTGGCTTGGTCTGTGGCACAGCAGTAAACAAAGGAGAATACAAGTTCCTTATCTGGCTGTCTCCTTTCCTGCCCTTTAAAAACTCAATTACATTTGTTTGTTTGTCTGTCTGTCTGTCTGTCTGTCTGTCTGTGGATGTGGAATGTGCATGTGGAAGTCAGAGAACAACTTACCAGACACATTTCCCTAAACTAACCATCACCCTATGAACTGAATTTCCTAAGCAAAATCTGACAGGTAGATGCTAAAAAGAGGCTAAGAATTGGTTTTTTCTATGTGTTTCAAGTAACTGGGTTTTGCTTGTTTTAATCTGGTGTTTTTGCCTTTCAATTATCTGAGATAATATAGCATTTCTTTAATTAGAAAACAGTCTTGGGGCTTGAATCTATTCAAGGGGAATTACTCTGTTCATAAGTATCAGCCAAATTGCAAGTATCCATCAGAATTACATTCTGCTCTTAAGCCATTTTTTGAGGATGTTGTCTTCTACGTTGCTCCTCTACTGTTAATGGCAGATGTCATGGCTGGAAGGAACTGGAAAGTGGATGTGTCAGGTACACAAGCTGCTATACAACCTAGGACTAGTTTTCCAGACTTCTTTGACCTTCTATAAGGAGGTAGAAGTCCCTAGTCCAGGCCCCACCTGTAATGTAAAGTTGCAGGAGACTCCTTAAAAGCCCTTTCCTTCTTAGAGTAAACTCAAAAGTACTTATACCAGGTGTGGTGCCATATGCCTATAATCCCAGCACTCCACAGGACGTGCAGGTAGATAGTGAGTTTGAGGTCAGCCTTGGCCACACAGCAAGACCCTGCCTTTAAAAAAAAAAAAAAAAAAAAAAGTAGCTAAGCTATATCCTTGCCTTTGGGGTTTTGCATTTTCTGCCCTTAAAAAAAAAAAAAAGAATCTGAATTTTCTTTGAATTCTGAATGTTCTTTAATTTAACCCTTTGAATAATCATGACTTCTTAATTCCAGAACCTAGGGAATGATTATAAAATGATTTGATCATTCTGTCAGTAAGCAGACAGCTTCTGCTTAGTGACAGTTTAGATCTTTGAGGAAAGATTTTTAAGAATAAAGTGCCCATCCATAGTTGGAATCAGTCACATGTCACCTGAATTTTTTTTCTGTTTCTTTGCCCTTACATTCTTGTTATGTGAGTTCCTAGCTATCTTCAGTGTCTCTCTGTTACTTTTCCTCCTACATTTCTAGGCCCTGGAGTACCTTTTCAAGTTCATTGTGCAGTCACGAATCCTGTATTCAAGAGCAACATGTGGAATGGAAGAAGAACAGTTCCGGTCTAGCATTCAGGAGCTTTTCCAGTCCATCCGGTTTGTGCTGAGTCTGGACAGTAGAAACTCAGAAACACTCCTCTTCACTCAGGTCTGTGAACTGTGGGGAAATAGTGTGAGGTTTCTTGTTGCTATTGTTGTGTGTTGTATGGGGGATTTCCTAAATTAAATTACTTCCTTAACAATTTCATTTATAATAACTTCTGATTATTCTTTCCTCGACCCCCCCCTTTTTTTTTTAATCTCCTTTCCCTCCTTAACAACTTTCTGTTCTTCCCTACCAGTCCCTTTCTGAAATTCCTGACTCTTGACTTGGTTTTGTGGCCCATTTAGTTTAATCATGGTCATCTGTGTAAATCATTGGATTGGAACTATATCGGAGCTTGGTGGAGTATCCAGTGGATACACAACTGAAGACAGTGACTTCCCCTCTTCTCTGAACCTACTAGTAACAAGTAGTTTAGTAGTGAGGGGTAGAACCCCCAAGACCCTCTTCCATGCCTTACTATTGATAGCCCCATTCTGGGATGGACATCTACAGCTACTATGCCGGGAGATGTTGCTGTTAAGACTCTTTGTCTTAGCAGGCACTTTCTTTGTCTGATTTCTAGAATTGAAGAAATTGTGGTAAGGTTCTGTGTGCTGGGAAAGAGGTGATTTACAAATAAATACTTGGTAGAACAAAATGCTGCTCTTTACTTGAAAGCCAACTTTGCCTCAGCTGTGAAGTATGAACGAGCTTACTGGCTTTATACTAGAAAAGCAGCAGAACTTTATTATTATGAATTCTCCTTAGACCAAATTTGCTGGTTACCATACTATAGTTGTTAGTAACATTGTATTTATAGGGGATATTTAAAATATATAGGGATTTTATTTCCTAGGTAGTTTTTATTAAAACTTATCCATTACAACTGTTAAGAATGGGATAAATTGAAACCTAATAGGAATAACTGAATGCACTGACTAAGCATTAGAGCTGGATTCTATTAGAAATACCAGTGTTAGAAGTTTTCTTCTTCATACCAAAATTTCCTAACCAGCTAGTCTATTACCTTTACCAAGCAGACTTGTGCTATAATAAATCAAACATTCATTACTTCATCCATTCAGGTGTTGGGATTATTTTCTCTTATCAAATTAGTAGTCTTTTATCTAGTGGGTTATAGTTCTTCAGCTCCATGAAGCCAATTATGCCAAAAGCTGTCAACAAAGATCAGATAGTTTCTTTGTGTCTCTCCATTCCATGACTGCATGAGTTATTATTAGTCAAAGTGTATGTTTAAGCCCTGTCTTACTTGAGTTTAGAATAGTCTGTTATTTTTTTGTCTTCCACTTGCCTCTTTATTGTCCCTTTATGCCAATGAATTGCCTGTAGGTTCCTTGGCCAAAAAACAGGTGTCATCTGGGAGCTCCGTGCTACAAAGGAATTCTCAGGGTTTCGAGAGCCTCTCTAAGGAAACGCCTATGAGCTCACTTTAAAAGAACCACAAGAAACTAATTTTCTTCTCCCTGACTTTCTCCCCAGTCTATCTGTTCCTTCTAATAGGGGCCAAGGATACCTGCTGCTTCTCTCCCCAGAAAGAGTTACAGAGAGATTGAAGGTAGCTAACAGAGCAGGGTAGACATGCTTTCTGGGTGCTTGTCAATGCTTTGTACAGACAATGGTGCTTCTGGCTCAGTATATACACTTGTCAAAATATTCTTGCAGAACTAGCTTTTGTTCCTGGTTGACCACTGGGCATTTCATCTGCTGCCTCCTTGGGTCATTGGGAGACACATCAGAACAGATAGCTTAGACCTGGTAGACCTGGTATCAGTTTAGATATATTTAGGGTTCAAATCCGATTCTTTGCTACCAAGCTTATGTTTCATGAGTTTCAGAACTCTTGGAAAATTTACAATTCAATTAGACTTTCTATCGTTGATCATGACTATCAGAAGTTGTCAGAGTGTATCTTTCTGTTCTGGTGCATAATTGTAGGAAATTTCTTCATATACTGAGTATGACATACTTAGCCCTCTTTTTGTCTTTTGTATCTGAATTGCTTACATGCTTGTATACTAGTTTTAACTGCCGTGAAATAAAATTCCTGATATTTCATAGAGTTATTAACCTGAAGACAGAATTCATATGAATTTCACACTTTAGTCTGGCCTTAACATAAAGGACAGTAATTCAGGCTTTCCCGTGGCATAAATTTTCACTCTATACCATTATCTACTGCCTGATGAATCCTTTAAGAGAAACATCCTCCCCTAACCCCAGCTCACTTATTAAAAATGGGCTGTTACCTTTTGTTCTTAAGGTGCCACTTCTGTTTCCCTTTGTAAATCTTATTGGGATTCATGGTATAAGAAGACTAAGAAGTACAAAAAGCTTCCTTCATGGTGCTTTCAATAAATCCAGGAAGAAAACAAGAGCCAGCTCATCTTTGCTTCTTTTCTTGTTGCTGTGGTAAACTATTGTCACAAGCACAACTTAAGGAGGAAGGCGTTTGTTCTGCTCACAGTTCAGCATACAGTTCATCATAGTGGAAGTCAAGACAGCAGGAGCTTGAAACAACTCGTCGTTACATCCCCACTCAGGAAACAGAGAGCAGTGAATGCATGTTGCTGCTCAGTCCTCTTTGTTTATGCAGTTCAGGATCCCCTGCCCAGGGAACAGTTCTGCCTACAATAAAGATGGGTTTTCCCACACCAGTTAACATAATCAAGATAACCTCTCAAGGAGATGCCCAGGGACCCCTCTCCCAGGTGATCCTAGACTTTGACAAATTGACAATTAACATAGCATATTGCATTAATTGAAGACTTGTTGTATTCTAGGCACTCTGCTGAAAACAATGCACCTAAATTTTCCGTATGCCAATAACAGCGTCATCCCAATTTTATAGATGAGAAAACCAAGGATTAGGCCAATTCGTCAAACATATAGCAGGCAAATGATAAAACTGGGCATTTGTCTATTTGTATTGAGTCTTGTTGTGTTATCCAGGCTGGTCTTAAACTTGAAACTTCCTGCCCCAACTTCCTGAATAGTTAAAATTACAGACATGAAACACTACACCTGGCTTAAAGCTGGAATTTGAACTCATATGTGTCTAATTTAAAAATCTATTATTTTTCTCCTATAGTGTTCTGCCTCTCAAAAATTATGGATCAGTATTATCAGATTGGGGCAGCAAGATGGCTCAGCAGGTAAAGGCTCATGATGCCAACCCTGATGACCTGAGTTTGATCTCCAGGTCCCACGTGGTGAAGTGAGAGAACCAACTCCCATAAGTTGTCCTCTGACCTCCACATGAGCATGTGCTCCCCCACTAAATAAATAAATAAATAAATGTGATTCAAATGAATGAATAAATAAAACTACTAATGCCATCATGCTTCCCCCACCTCGTTAAAATAAATTGTTACATTTTTCTCAGGAGACCCCATCTTGCTTACAGAGCTCAGATCCTAGAAGCCCACATGCACATGTGTTTTCTCTCTCCCTCTCCCTCCCTACTCCTCTTTTTGTTTGGGTCATCTGAGTCACTGAATTCTAAGTTATCATTATCAGTAGTCCTCAAGAGTTTATAACTGAATGAATGAATCCATGTTTCCCATACTTTTGAATTATACTTGAGACTGTCGGAGATGACATATTAGAAAGTAATTTATGTATTCTTCAGATTACATGATCATATACAAATATCACTATCCCTGGAAAATGGTCTAGTTCTTAAAGCTGGGTTACTGCTATTGATGGAGTCCAGCTAGTACTGCTTGAAGGCACTCAGCTTTCGATTACTTTTCCCTTTCCTAGAGGTTTCTGGCTTGTGTTGGAAACCAAAATTGAAAAGTCAAGAGCTTAATCATAAAGACGAAACGTTTAAATCTTTTTTGAGGAAAAATAGCTGTTTGTCTTAAGCTACATTGTGCAAAGTTCTCTTTATACTTCCTTCTCTTCTCTGCAAATGCTTGGCAAGTTATGAAAGCTTCAAATGGCCTGAGCCCTAGTAAAATCCCTGGTTTCATTTTTGGATTTCCTTTCCCTATGCTCCAAGAGTGCTATAGGACTGAGTACAGTCAAGGGCCAGGGAAGAACCCTCTCGAGGCAGGGGTGCTATAGTGCCTTCTGAAACTCTTTCAGCCTCATACCTTTGAACATACAAGATAAGCACAAACCTAACTTTGAACTAACCACAGCTTTACTTGCTCCCACAGGCTGCACTACTTAATTCTTTCCCTACCATCTTTGACGAGCTGCTGCAAATGTTTACTGTGCAAGAGGTAGCAGAGTTTGTGAGAGGTACACTGGGAAGCATGCCTAGCACTGTGCACATCGGACAGTCAATGGATGTGGTGAAGCTGCAGTCCATCGCCAGGACAGTGGATAGTCGCCTATTTTCTTTTTCAGGTAAATTAAGTTGAGAGTCAGAGTTTATTTCTTCCCTTCTAGGATAGTAGCCAAGTTTAAACTGATCAAAATACCAGTTTAACAGCCATGATGTAAGAAACTAGTGAGCCTTAAAATGTAGAGATTTTAGTAAACTATATGAGAAATTCAGCTAAGACCTACACCCACTGCCTCTTTCACAATTTACTCTTAGGAACCGTACTTTAGGGTGTACTCATAGGATGTAAACTGGATGGCTTACAAACAATAGTGCTGGGTATGATGCCAGGTGGATCTCTGTGAGTTTGAAACCAGCCTGAGTTACATAGTAAGACTGTGTGTGTGTGTGTAGGGGGACATGAGGACACATGCCTGTAACTCAGCACATGAAAAGTAAAAGTCCTGGGTGAGCCAGCCCTGAAGTTGTGAGCATGGGAGAGCTGTCCCATTACTCATCGGTCGTGTGGCAGCATGGGGAGGGGAAGATGCACTTGCACGTGCGCGCGCGCGCGCGCGCACACACACACACACACACACACACACACTGCCATGCCTGGGAAACACAGTAGAGCTGGTCCTAAAGGTGGAGGTTCTGGAGAACTGACCCTGAGGACATGAAAGCAGGAGAACTGGCCCCTCCCCTTGCTCATCAATGCAAGGGGTGAACTAGCCAGGGCAATGCAGGAGAGCTCAGCCTGGTGGTGAAGACAAGGAAAAGCTGGTGGACTCACCAACCCTGCAACTACCCAGGCCCAGCACCAGGGTTATGAGTTGGCCCACCCCAACATCACCCCATCTGTGATCTGCTGGAGCACATGAAGGGACTGGTCCTACAGACCCAAAGCTGCAGGATCTCTATAACACAGGGCAACAGCAGGATAACCAAAAGGAGTTCCAGTGAGGGCCCAGCATCAATAGTGTAGCAGAAAACAGAGGCCTCGAACCAGACCAGTGACTT
>CABHPP010124228.1:0-31858 GCA_902168425.1 Peromyscus attwateri
AAAAAAAAAAAAAAAAAAAAAACCAAAAATAAAAAAAAACTGAGAATCTATAAATAAATCCTTACTTTAAAAAAAAATAGTCTGATTGTTCTTTATTTTATATCTAGAATCCACTTATGAGTGAGTACATACCGTGATTGTCTTTCTGGGATTGGGTTACCTCACTCAGGATGATATTTTCTAGTTCCATCCATTTGCCTGCAAATTTCATGCTTTCATTGTTTTTTTTCTGCTGAGTAGTACTCCATTGTGTATATGTACCACATTTTTTTAATCCATTCTTCAGTTGACGGGCATCTAGGTTGTTTCCAGGTTCTGGCTATTACAAATAGTGCTGCTATGAACATAGCTGAGCATGTATCTTTGTGGTATGAATCAGCATCCTTTGGGTATATGCCCAAGAGTGGTATTGCTGGGTCTTGAGGTAGTTCAATTCCTAGTTTTCTGAGAAACCGCCATACTGATTTCCACAGTGGTTGTATAAGCTCGCATTCCCACCAACAGTGGAGGAGTGTTCCCTTTGCTCCACATCCTCTCCAACATTGCCTGTCATTGGTGTTTTTGATTGTAGCCATTCTGACAGGTGTAAGGTGGTATCTCAGAGTCGTTTTGATTTGCATTTCTCTGATGATTAAGGATGTTGAGCATTTCTTTAGATGTCTTTCAGCCATTTGTAATTCTTGTTTTGTGAATTCTCTGTTTAGCTCTTTAGCCCATTTTTTTAATTGGATTGTTTAGTATTTTGTTGTCTAGTTTCTTGAGTTCTTTATATACTGTGGAGATCAGTCCTCTGTCAGATGTGGGGTTGGTGAAGATCTTTTCCCATTCTGTTGGCTGTCTTTTTGTCTTATTGACTGTGTCTTTCGCCTTGCAAAAGCTTCTCAATTTCGTGAGGTCCCATTTATTAATTGTTGTGCTCAGTGTTTGTGCTGTTGGTGTTTTATTTAGGAAGTGGTCTCCTGTGCCAATGCGTTCAAGAGTACTTCCTACTTTCTCTTCTATTAAGTTTAGTGTAACTGGATTTATGTTGAGGTCTTTGATCCACTTGGATTTGAGTTTTGTGCGTGGTGACAGATATGGATCTATTTGTAATCTTTTACATGTTGACATCCAGTTATGCCAGCACCATTTGTTGAAGAGGCTTTCTTTTTTCCATTGTATAGTTTTGGCTTCTTTGTCAAAAATCAGGTGTTCGTATGTGCATGGATTAATGTCAGGGTCTTCAATTCGATTCCTTTGGTCCGTAGGTTGGTTTTTATACCAGTACCAAGCTGTTTTTATTACTATAGCTCTATAGTAGAGCTTGAGGTCAGGGATGGTGATGCCTCCAGAGGTTGCCTTATCATATAGGATTTTTTTAGCTATCCTGGGTCTTTTGTTTTTCCATATGAAGTTGAGTATTTTTCTTTCCAAGTCTGTGAAGAATTGTGTCGGGATTTTGATGGGGATTGCATTGAATCTGTAGATTGCTTTTGGTAGGATTGCCATTTTTACTATGTTAATCCTACCTATCCATGAGCATGGGATGTCCTTCCATTTCCTGATATCCTCTTCAATTTCTTTCTTTAGAGATTTAAAGTTCTTATCAAAAAGGTCCTTCACTTGTTTAGTTAGTGTTATCCCAAGGTATTTTATATTATTTGTGGCTATTGTAAATGGTGATATTTCTCTGACTTCTTTCTCAGCCCTTTTATCATTTGTGTATAGGAGGGCTACTGATTTTTTTGAGTTGATCTTGTATCCTGATACTTTACTGAAGGAGTTTATCAGCTGTAGGAGTTCCCTGGTTGAATTTTTGGGGTCACTTATGTATACTATCATATCATCTGCAAATAGTGAAAGTTTGACTTCTTTAGATTTATATTTTTTATTTAAAACATTTATATGCTGAGAATGGAGGTGTGCCCCTTTAATCCCAGCACTCAGGAGGCAGAGGCAGGTGGATCTCTGAGAGTTCCAGGCCAGCCTGGTCTACAGAGTGAGTTCTGGGATTAAAGCACCATGACTGGCTGGTTTTTTTAAAGGATAGCTATCAAACATTTAAGTTTGATTTTTGACCAGAAGTATTGAACTGAAAATGATGACTACTTTTCTGGTTTTTCAGACTGGAGGGACTCCCTCCACCCCCACCCCACCCCTCGCCCCACTGAGCTGAGGATCGAACCCAGGGCCTTGCAAGCACTCTACCACTGAGCTAAATCCCCAACTCCTGGAGGGACTTTCTAAGCCTGAAGGTTCAGCTAGAAGGATTAAAAAAAGATACAGATTTGACTTCAGAAATATTTTTAAATGACCTTTATCTCCTGTTAGAAATAGCAATACAACAAAGGCTTACTTACTGTCCTTAACATATGAGGAGCTCTCACAAATGAGTGGGAAAAACTCTAACCCTTACTGCGAAGGTGGGCAAAGCACCCACAATTCTTAGAACTAAGAAGATCAAAGGAGTCAAGACTGGGTCCAGATACTCTCAAAGCCTGTGCAGCTGAGTTAGTAAACTCAGTTGTCTTTGCTCTCTCAGTTCTTAGTGGGAAGTTTGGAAAATAGCAGCCTGTTGAGCAGGTACCCGCTTGAGGGCAGTTATATTTTCTCTATTCACTTAGTTACTTTTTCAGGTCTTCAAAGCAAGCAAACAACTACAAAAGGAATTTTCCTGTTCTATTCAGATTTCCAGTTGTAAGGTGTGTTTTTCCTCAAAGTCCTTAAAAGCACGAAGCCTTAGCTCCGTGCTGAGTGCACTGCCTTCCGAGGCGTAGTTCTAACCGAATTAAGTGTGTTGGGTTCTTGTTCTTTGGATCATGCCGTGGTATTTTTTGTCAGCCGATTACTGTTTCATCTGCTAGACTGACACCACCACCTGGGGGCTGAGGGACGCTGACTTGGGGGTGCCGTTCCTCTTGACGTCTACTCTTCTGGCCTCTGAACAATACTGTCTCTTAGAGCAGTGGTGGGGAGAGTCGGTGATTGATGGTGAGTCTGTGATTGATGGTGAGTCTGTGATTGATGGTGAGTCTGGTAAAATGGCAAGGGGATCATTTTGTATTATTTCTACTCCATGTTTTTTGGTGATGTTATTATGTATTTTCTGTGTGAAATAAAAAAATTGGCAACTGCTATATGTACAGGTTGAATATCTCTTATCTAGAATGGTTAGGACCAGAAGTATTTTCCTTTTTTCAAAGTTGAGTTTATATAATGAGAGATTTTAGGGATGAAACATGAAATTCATTTTATGTTTTCTATACTCAGTATACATATAGTCTGAAGGTAACTCTATACAATACTTCAAAATAGTTTCATGGTTTAAACAAAGTTTCATGGTGTGGAATTGTGCACTTTTGTTATCAGATTTGGGATTTTTGATTAGAGCTGCCTGCCATGAGCAACAGAGATAGATGCACAAGCCTTTGTGTGGGAGAGAGTTGGACAACCCCATGCCCACAGATGTCCTTCTGGTCTGCTCCAACCTTGTGGCTGGAGGGTGTGGGGTGAGGAGGGGACTGTAAGTTGAAGGGTACTGGCTCAGTGTCCAGGCCTGGGTGGTTTGTGGTGCTGTTCCTTCTGTTAACTCTTTCTAGAGAGTCCTTTCTCGAAGTGCAGTTGTACAGTGTTAGAACTTGTGACCCAGCTCTGTGGTTTACTCTCAGATCCTTGCCTAGTGGAGGAGGAAGCCAGTCCTTCCACTCATCTTCCCAGTCAGCATTAAACACTTACCCCATATAATGTCTGCAAAGTGTCTAGGGCTTTGATTTGTACTTCCTGGATTTTTCAGTAATTTATAGGCTAAAGTGACATTTTATTAATTGTGATTTTTGAATTTTGCTCTTGGGAACCCTTATTTTATTTTTAAAACTAATACTTTTAGCTTTTCTTTTTTTGAGACAGGATTTCATGTAGCCCTGGCTGACCTTGAACTCCTGATTCTCCAGCTTCCACCTCCTGAGTATGGTGATTATAGCTCTATATCAGAAGAAGCATATGCATGTTAGAAAATAATTCAGAATCTTCAGAATTGTGTAAATTGGGAAAGTCTCACAAATTTTTTTTCTTTTTCTTTTTGGTTTTTCAAGACAGGGTTTCTCTGTGTAATAGCCCTGGCTGTCCTGGATCTCATTCTGTAGCCTAGGCTGGCCTCTAACTCACAGAGATCCACCTGTCACTGCCTCCAGAGTGCTGGGATTAAAGGTGTGAAGAACCACTGCCCAGCTTGGTCTCACAATCTCTTATGCTTCTTCTCCCGCTTCAAAGTAACCTGAGGTATGTCCTCATCAGTGTATACAAACACACGTATGCAATTGATATTTCTCAAAGGCACTATCATACTATATTGCACAGCCTGCATTTTTCAAAGAATGGTACACTTATTTTTAAGTATAAGTAAGCCATTTTTAAAGGACTTTACAGTTTCATGTTCTATCCATATACTTTTAGTTTTACTTTAAACATTATTTTTTAGGTATGTGTATGTGTCTGTGTGAGTTACGCCATGTGTGTGCTGGTGCTTGTGGGGGGCAAGAAGAGGGCTGCAGTTACAAACACCTGGCAGCTGCTTCACAGGGGCTCTGGCAGCAAGCACTCAGGACCTCGGGGGCTCAGGCCCTCCACCCCTGTTATACTTCTTGAACAATCTTTAGTGGTGGCTGCTACATTGTGCCTCTTTTCTGACAGTTACGAAGGTTTATTTTGGTAAATTATATTTTTTTGATCTTGCATACATTGTTTTAAAAAAAGGAAACATACATTTCTTCATTCATATTTTAATCACTTAAAATTTTTCTATCCATCCATCTAGCCATCCAAAGACTAGTGTTTCTGAAATTGGGGGGAGGGGGGAAGGCAGGCTCATGATGGCTTATTGAAGGTCAGACTCTGGTATTTCTGTGCTTGTTTACCTCTAGCCTACTGGTAAATGCTGATGCTAAACTAACTCACCCAGTAACAACTGGTAAGGGTGGAAACTTCTCAGCATAAGAGTTTTCCAATCGGTCTGCCTCAAGCATTTTTCTTCACTCCTCTGGGCCAGGCTCATGGCTAGGGCTGAGCCCCCTGTGCCTGAGATGGCCGCTGAGTCTGGCTCTGGGTTTTTATTGTAAATATATGTACAGGTGCATTTTACTTCTCTGTTGCTGTGATATATTACCATGACCGAAGCAACTTATAGAAGGAAGAGGGGTGTTTTGGTTTAGCATTTCAGAGGGAGAATCCATAGTCATGGCACAGGCATGGCAGAGGCGTGGTAGCAGGTGGTCAGAGGAAGAAGCTGAGAGATTGTATCTCCAACTACACACAGAAAGTAGAGAGCAAACTGGAGGTGGACTGGGATTATAAACTGTCAAAGCCCCTCCCCAGTGATGTGTCCTAAAAGTTCCATAACCTCCCCCAACAGTGCCACCAGCTGAGGACCACGTGTTCAGATACATGCTCTTAGAGGGGACAGTCCTCATTCAAACCACATGTCCCATTTAATGCCTGTAGAAGGAGTCTGTGCAGCTGCCCGTACACTAGCTTTAGAAGCAGAGGGAAACTGTTTTGAGAAGCACCTACCTCGGGATGTTATTAAAGCTTGATTGTGGTAGTATTTGGGCAACATGGAAAATACAGGGGCTGTGCCATCCTGATGGGCTCTGACCCCTACTTTTATCACTCTGTGCTCTAAGACCTGACAGGAAAGAAACCCCTTTACCTCTAGAATGTGGACCAACTTTTTCCCGAGGGTTGTGAATGAGCACACAGAATTAATTCACAGGGTACTGAGCTCTATGTGAACTGTGTTCTTTCTTCTATACAGATACTTAGGACGAAGTTCAGTGTTTAAACGGGCATAGCAGGTAACAGCAATAACTAAATCAAGAAGGACAACTGCACAATGCACTCTGATAAACTTGCCAGCACTGCTCTACCATGCTCGGGTTTCTGGTCAAAGTCCCGTGCTGAGGGCATGAAGTTTAAATCCACGAAGAAATTCCAGCTGAGAGCAAACTTGATTTTATAGGTATTTTTCTAAAATACCATCTTTGAAAATTTTGTGCTCCAGCTGGTGGTGGCAGAGGCAGGCAGATCTCTTGAGTTCCCAGGGTTATACAGAGAAACCTGGTAGGTGAGTCGGGGGGATATTTTGTTCAACAGAGAATTTTTGTTTTGGTGGTACTGGGGTTTGAATATGCTAGCTAAATATTCTAACCACTGAACTACATCCCTAGCTCTTAATTTTTATTTATTTATTTATTTATTTATTTATTTATTTATTTATTTATTTGAGACAAGGTATTAAGTTGCCAAGACTAGCCTTGAACTTATTATGTATCCCAGGCTGGCCTCAGACTTACTCTGTAGCCTAGGCAGTCCTTGAACTTGTGAGCCTCCTGCTTCAGATTTCCAAGTAGTTGTGATTATAGATAGGCCTGAGGCAACCCAGTAGGAGGAAAAGGGTCCCATAAGTAGGCAAAAGAGTCTGTGACTGCCCCTGCTCCCACTGTTAGGAGTCAGGAGTCCCACAAGAACACCAAGCTACTCAGCCATAACATATATTCAGAGGGCCTAGGTCAGACGCTACAGGGTCCCTGATCTCTACCAGCCCCCATGAGCCCTGGTTAATTGATTCTGTGGGCTGTGTTCTCTTGGTGTCCCTGACCCCCCTGGTTCCTCCAATCCTTCCTCCTCTTCCTCCACAGAACTCCGTGAGTTCTGCCTAATGTTTGGCTGTGGGACTCTGCATCTGCTCCTATCGTTGCTGGATGAAGTCTCTCTGGCTTCTTTGAGGATTCTGCTAGGCCCTGGTCCCAGCACACTCTGCAGGCAGGACAAGCTATAGGTCAGAGGTTTTGTGGCTGGGTTGGTGTCCCAATCCCTCCACTTGAGGCCTTGCCTGGTTACAGAAGATGGCCGGTTTAGGCTCCGTGTCCCCCATTACTAGGAGTCTTTGCTAGGGTTACTCTCATAGATTTCATGGAGTTTTGCTTGTACTGGGTTTCCACCTTGCCCCCAATTCCAGTTGTTTCTCCCAGTATTTACTCCCCCTCACTTCATCCGTCCTGTTCCCAACCCCACCTGCCCTCAGTCCGCCCACAAAATCTATTTCCGCTTCCCAGGGAAATCCTTGTCCCGTGCCGCCTCTCACCCCCTCCTCCAAGCCTTCCTTGTTACCTAGCATCTCTGGGGCTGTGATTTGTACCCTGGTTATTCTTCACTTTACAGCTAATATATTTGTCTTTCTGGATCTGGGTTACCTCAATCAGGATAATTCAAGTTCCACCATCCATTTGCCTGCAAATTTTATGATGTCATTGTTTTTAACAGCTGAGTAGTACTCCATTGTGTAAATGTACCATATTTTCTTTATCCATTCTTCAGTTGAGGGACATCTAGGTTGTTTCCAGTTTCTGGCTATTATGAATAAAGCTGCTATGAACATAGATGAGTAAATGTCCTTATGATAGGATGGAGCATCCTCTGGGTACATGCTACATGTCTTGAGAGGTAGATGGATTCCTTGTTTTCTGTGAAATTGCCATATTGATTTCCAAAGTGACTGTACAAGTTTGTACTCCCACCAACAGTGGAGGAGTGTTCTCTTTGCTCCACATCCTTGCCAGCATGAGCTGTCACTTGTGTCAAAAGGGGCTTTTGATTGCTGGACTTCCATACTTTGATAGCTGTCCCTTGGTAGTTAGCCTCCGGAGGAAGTGGCCGAATAAGGGAATAGGCCTTGGTGGCTAGCTTTAGGAATGTCATCTAATGGTTTAGGAAGGAAAGAGGGAATGGAGGAAGGGCAAGACCTGCCAGAGCCATGGTTGCCATGCTTGGGCCTGCTTAGAGCCCTTCAGTAAGTAGATTAGAAAATAAACGTGTACAGTCTTGACACGTATTAATTACAAGGTGGGAGGTAAATGTTTGTTTTGCTTTTTTTGCTTTTGGCTATCCTTATTAGCAAAGCTTTGTTGAGTGTGCTGCTGCTGACTGCCCTTGGGTCACCATGGCAGTGCAGTGTTCTCTCAGCCCTTCCTAGCACTTGGCAGTTTAATTAATGGCATTAAAGCACTTGCACATCACTAAGAAATATTATTCCTCCCACCTTTTCTACTTCTCTCAAAAGCTTGATGGACAAGATAATGTTTGTTTGTTTGTTTGTTTGTTTGTTTCAGTCCAAGGGGTTGAACCCATGGCCTTTTACTTGCTTTACCACCAAGTCATGCCCACAGCATCCACCCCCATTTTTTTTTCTTTAAAAAAAAAATGAGGCAAGGTCTCTCTCACTAAGGTGTTCAGCCTGGCCTTAAATTCTGTGGCCCAGGCAGTCCTGTCTCATTCTCCCAAGCATCTGGACTTACAAATCTGTACCACCAGGCTGAGCCCTAATTTTGGTTAGTTTTGATGTTACAAATGATACTACAACAGCATTTCTTTCTTTCTCTTTCCTTCTTTCTTTGTTTCTTTCTTTGTTTCTTTCTTTCTTTCTTTTTTATTTAAAATTTTTTCTTTCCTTTTACATACCAACCACAGTTCCCCCTCCCTCCCCTTCTCTCACTCCCCCCAACTCCCCCCATACCCCATTCACTCCTTATAGGGAGTAAGGCCTCCCTTGGGGAGTCTACACAGGCTGGCATACCAAGTTGGGGCAGGACCAAGCCGCTCCCCCATGCATCAAGGCTGAGCCAAGGTATCCCACCATAGGAAATAGGCTCTAAAAATCCAGTTCATGTACCTAGGATAAGTCCTGGTCCCACTGCCAGGGGCCCCACAAACAGATTAAGCTGCACAACTGTCACTGACATTCAGAGGGCCTAGTTTGGTCCCATGCAGGTTCCCCAGCTATCGGTCCAGAGTCTGTGAGCTCCCATGAACTCGGGTCAGCTACAACAGCATTTCTTATGGGAAAGAATGACCTAGCTATAAGATTGTTTGACATAGCACATAAAACTTTTAAGTTTTTTTTTTTTTTTCTCCCCCGAGTGCTGGGATTAAAGGCGTGTGCCACTGCCGCCTGGCAACTTTTAATAAAGTTTGGTAGATACTGGCAAATTGTCCTGTAGAAAAGTTACAAGAAAGGGCATTCCTATTGATACATTCTCTGATACTTTGTCTTGTCTTGACAAAACTAAATGTATTGAGTATGGTATGAAATACTACTTCATGTTTATTTTTATTTAATTTTAATTTACATATGGTGAAATCTTCTAAGTATGTAGTTATAAGACCTGTTATAAATGTGTAGGGGTGTGGCAACCTTTAATCCCAGGCACAGGCAGGTGGATTCCTGTGAGTTTGAGGCTAACTTGGTCTACATAGTGACTTCTAGGGTAGCCAGAGTTACATGGTAAGACCCTGTCTTTAAAAAAAAAAACCTCAATCAGTAAGTACAGAGTAAATGCTCTTCTTTTTATATTTATTTACTCTGTATATGCATGAGTCATCTCTTTTTTCACCACGTGGGTCCCAAGGGTGAAACTCGTGTAGTGAGTTTCATCCTGTTAGCTTAGTCCTTTGCTTATAAAAAAATTGCTTTATTTTCACTTATAGTAAAAGACATCTGTGCTTACTACTATTAAGATAAGCTTTGGGCTGGAGAGATGGCTTATTGGTTAAGAGCACTGGCTGTTCTTCCAGAGGACCCAGCACCTACCCGGAAGCTCACGATTGACTATAACTCCAGTCCCAGCGGATGCAGCATCCTCATGTGCCCTCTGCAGGCACAAGGTGTGCACATAGTGCACAAGTACAGACGGAACAACCACATCTACAGAATGAAATTAAAAAAACTACAAAGAACCCCAGTTTGGCATACTACAGAAATTAGAAGACATGTCCTTGAGCCTGTCACCGTGAGCATCTTTGTATTTGTCTCTGTCCTTGTGCATTCTCTGTGCACTGGCTTTCCCCACTTAAGCCATTGCCATTAAAGCGCATATTATATTCCAGAAAAACAACTCGCACAGACTGATGTTGGAAGCAAAAGGGAGAGGTCCATCTGCGGACACTTGCAAAATAAACGTGCTCCAACTCTTGAGTCCAAGTGACCACCTACCCTCCTTTTCTCTTACGGGTTTTCTCTGCTCTTGTTTCATTGAATTTCTCATTTGGTTCTCTTTAATGGCATTTGTCAAATGTATCACCAGGTTCAGCTTGTCTATATCTTCCCTGGGATTTGCTGCATTAAATAACATTTCCTTATTTCTTTTTCTGTAAATGGAGATTTTTCTGCCCTTCCCAGTCCTGCAGCTGCTTTTAAAATAATCACTCAGAGGCTTAATATTAATTACAAATGCTTGGCCAATGGCTCAGGCTTATTACTAACTAGCTCTTAAAACTTAAATTAACCATTTCTATTAATCTATATTTTGCCACGTGTCTTCTGGCTTTCCCTGTGTTCTAATACATTTTGCTCCTCTGGCGGCTGGCTGGCATCTCCCTCTGACTCCACCCTTCTTCTCCCTGTGTCTCTGCGTGGATTTCCCACCCAGCTCTATCCTGTCTTGTTATAGGCCAAAGCAACTTCTTTATTAACCAATGCTAATAAAACATTCACAGCATACAGAGGGGTTGTCCCACAGCATTTTTCCTTTTTAAGATTTATTGACTTTTATTTTATGTGTATGAGGGTTTTGCCTCTATGTATGTCCATGTCTCATGTGTGTGCCTAGTGCCAGTGGAGGCCAGAAAGGAACCAGAGTCACAGCCGGTTATGTCCTCTGGGAACGAACCTGCATCTCTGGAAGAGCAGTAAGTGCTCATAACCTCTAAGCCATTTCTTTGGCATACCTTCCTTCCTTCTTCCTTCCTTCCTTCCTTCCTTCCTTCCTTCCTTCCTTCCTCCTTCCTTCCTTCCTCCCTCCCTCCCTCCCTCCCTCCCTCCCTCCCTCCCTCCCTCCCTTCCTTCCTTTCCTTCTTTTTTTTCTTTCTTTCTTGCTTGCTTTTTGAGACAGGGTCTCACTATGTATATAGCTCTGGCTGGCCTGGAACTCAACAGAGATCACTTGCTTCTGTCTCCCAAATAGAACACTGGGATTAAAGATATGTACTACCACACACACTTCTTACTTATTTCTGTTCCTAAATTTTTTTAACCTAATGTTTTTGTCTAGCCACCCCCACCCCCACCCCCAAATTGGCAAGAGTCTTACATACTTTGCTCAATATATGTGGCTTTTACAAATTCAACCAGTGCTGGGTGGTGGTGGTGGCATACATCTTTAATCCCAGTACTCAGGAGGTAGAGGCAGGCAGATCTCTGTGAGTTCGAGGCCAGCCTGGTCTACAGAGTAAGTTCCAGGACAGGCTCCAAAGTTACACAGAGAAACCTTGTCTTTAAAAAAAAAAAAAAAGCAAATTCAACCAGTAAGGGCTCAAAAATACTTGGAACAGGGATGGAGAGATGGCTCAGCAGTTAAGAGTACAAACTGCTCTTACAAATTTTCTAGGTTTAGTTCCTGACACACACATGATGGCTCACAACTGCTTGTAACTCCAATCCTAGAACATCCAATCAATCTCTCTTCTGACCTGCAGGCTCTGGCAGGCATGTGGTATACAGACATACATCTAAAATTAAATACTTAAAAAATATTGGGAAGAAAAAAAATGTGCTTGTGTTGAAAATATGCAGGCTTCTGTTTCTTGCTTTTACCCCTAAACAAAAATGCTCTACAGCTGTTTCCATGGCCTTCTTGTGTTAGGGATTCTGAGATGTGTGGCATCGGGTGTCCACAGCTGTGCATGGTAATGCCGGTACAGCATTGTTCATAGAAGGACTTACCTCTGGCTTGTGTTTTGGTTTGGAGAGTTTTCTAGAAGCAGTTCGCATTGGAAACCATACTTAAATTAGTTTGTTTGTTTTTTGTTGTGTTGTTTTGTTTTCCTTTTTTTGAGACAGGTTCTCACCACATTAATCTGGAACTCACTATGTAGACCAGACTAGCTTTGAACTCATAGAGATCTACCTCCCAAATACTGGGATTAAAGGCATGAACTACCATACCTGGCCTTGTAGCCTCTCCATCTTCCTTCTTGAGATGATTGCAGTGAACTCTGAATTCAGGATTTCCAAAGCTGTGTTCCGTTTGAAGACGGCTCTCAAGGCTTCTGACCCTGTGAGGGATTGTCTTCCTTCATTTTGCTCTGTGTGCTGTGGTTAGGCTTGTGGTTGCCCTGCTTGGAGACTTCATACCCCTGCCTAGACTTTCATGAGAACTTCCTTCTTTAGGATTCTAGTCAACCTATAGGACTGGTGGAGCTTGTATGTGTGTGCTTCTTATTCACTCCAAACTGTCTAGTTTGGTCCGTTGCCACCTGAGTGCATAGACCACCATCATAGTTAGGAAACTGTGAATGACTCATGTCATTCATTCCATCTGCTTTAAGACTGTCAATGCCGAACCTGAGATGCCCAAACTCTTCCTAAACAGCCTCTTCATCTCTTTGACTGAGAGCAGGCAGATGACAACACAGTCCTTGGCTTCACAGCTGAGGACATCTGCTGTGTCTGGGGGCCAGGAGCATGACTGCGGAGCGTTGCAGAAGTAGCTAGGACTACAGATGCAGGGATGTGGGTATCAGCTCCATCAACAGTTTGTTCTGTCAGTGTCTGGGATTTTGTTTGGGGTTGACAGTCTGTGTGCTGTTGACGTCACCCCCTTACTTTCTCACTACCAAGCGTGTTATATAAAAATGTTGTACTGTTTATGGTTGGATTCTTAGCAACAAGATAATTAAATATTTACCAAAGAAATTGGGTAGTTTGAAGAACGCATGTAAACACTGATGGTGACTTGTAGAGGAAGGAGAGAAGAAAGATGGCTGGTTGTGTAATGGTTACCATGAAGGAGATTACAGGAAGGTCAGGACTTTCCAACTGCAGAGAAAATGTTTTTAAATCAGCAAGTTGATGCTGGATTAAGACGAACTGTTTATATAAATGGTCTGAGTTGTTCCCTGCCTTTCTCCATGGTGTGGACAATGCCTCCAGTGTGTTCAGTCTTTTTAATGATCGTCCCTTTCAGATACAGGCATTGTTTTAGGTTTGCTGGATAACCTGAAGTTGAGCAGCTTCTTTTCTGGATTTGAATAGAAGCTTCCCTGTGGCCTAGTGTTCTGTTAGATTCCTGTGCAGATTCAAGCTTCTAGCAGAGCTCCTGCCGTGACTTCTTTGACAGAAGCTCGCGGTTAGCCCCTCACCCTGGTTCCAGTTCTGTGTGAAAGCTTAGGCTAATGCACCTGCTACCTCCATACAGACTGATTGTAGACAGCGGTTAGAACAGTGGCTCTCAACCTGTGGGTCTCGACTTCTTGGGGGAGGGGGTGGTCACCTATCTGATATCCTGCATATCAGATATTTACACTGATCCATAACAGTAGCAAAATTACAGTTATGAAGTAATGAAAATAATTGTATGGTTGGGGGTCACCACAACATGAGGAACTGTACTAAAGGGTCTCATCATTAGGAAAGTTGAGGATCACTGAGTTAGAGGCTTTGGTGGTATTTGGGGCTATGCCTTTGCGTGCATGTGTGTATGTATGTATGTGTAAATCAAGTTATCAGAAAATTATATACTGTAGTGGCTTGAATGAGAACAGCCTCCATAGGCTCATATGTTTGTGAGATATATCTAAGGATTTTTTAGACTTTTTGTTTTTGTTTTTGGTTTTTTGTTTTGTTTTGTTTTGTTTTTCGAGACAGGGTTTCTCTGTGTAGTTTTGGTCCCTGTCCTGGAGCTCGCTCTATAGACCAGGCAGGCCTTGAACTCACAGAGATCCGCCTGGCTCTGCCTCCCGAGTGCTGGGATTAAAGGTGTGCACCACCACTGCCCAGCTTTTTTAGACTTTTTTTAAAAAAAAGATTTATTTATTTATTATGTATACAGTGTTCTGTCTGCATGTACACTTGCATGTTAGGTTGCTGGAAACTTAGGACCTCTGGAAGAGCAGCCAGTGCTCTTAACCTCTAAGCCATCTCTCCAGCCCCCGCTCAGATGTTTGAATACTTGGTCCCCATTGGTAGAAGTTTGGAAGGATTGGGAGGTGTGGTCTTGTTGGAGGAGGTGTATCACAGAGGCGGGCTTAGAGACTTCAAAAGACTGTCATTCTCAGCTCTTTCTCTGCCTCTTAGTTGCAGTTTAAAACGTGAGCACTTAGCTGTTCCTACTGGTGCTCGGCCACCATGGACTCTAACCCTCTGAATCCATAAGTCCAATAAAATGCCTTCTTTTCTGAGTTGCCTTGGTCTGGTGTTTTGTCAAGGCAAAGGAAAAGTAATTGAGACATATACTCATATAGTCTTTTTTAGACTTATTTTCATTTTATGTCACATGCATGAATATATCTGTCTGTTTTCTGCATGTATGTGTCTGCAACACATGCATGTCTAGTGCCTGCAGTGGTCAGAAGAGAGCATCAGATCCCCTGGAACTGGAGTTACAGATGGTTGTGGAATGTCATGTGTCTACTGGGAACCGAATTCAGATCCTCCACAAGAGCAACAAATGCTCATAACTGCTGAGTCATCTCCCTGGCTCCCTATTCTTTCTTTCTTTTCTTTTTGTTTTTGTTTTTTGTTTTTCAAGACAGGGTTTCTCTGTGTAGCCTTGGCTATCCTAAAACTAGCTCTGTAGACCAGGCTGGCCTGGAACCCACAAAGAGCTACCTGCCTCTGCCTCCCTAGTGCTGGGATCAAAGGCATGCCTGTGCCAACCACATATCCCAACTCTTTCTCTAAAAAGTTTTATTTTAATTATGTGTGTGTTGTAGGAGAGGGTATGTGCACATGAGTCTAGGGACCGTGGAGGCCAGAGGTTATGGATCCCTTGGTAGTTAGAAGTAGTTGTGAATCACTCTTTGAGGGTGCTGGGAACTGAACTTTGGTCCTTTCAATCAGTGCACACTCTTAACCACTGAGCCATCTCTCCAGCCCCAGAGGCTTACACTCTTTAACATGTAGTATGATTATGATCACATTGATGTGTGCTTTGAAATAGCATTTTCTTTTCTCATTTCCAGTGTGTCCTTTCTTGAGATAAATTATACAAGTATAATAGAAGTCACATAATTTTCTGGTAGCTACGTTAAATAAAATAAAAAGTAAAATTAGTTATAGTCAATAATCTACACTGAACAGTCTACCATTGGATATTACATTTTTAGCTACTAAACTTCGGAATTTAGGTGTTTGGGTAAGATCAGCCACTCGGGAGTAGAGGGGACATCTATACAGCTTCCTCCTTTGTTCTCCTGTACAACACAGTGTCTTCTTACTGCACGGGAAGCACGTCTTCTGAGCTCAGCAGCTAAGTTGGTTCCTGGCCCCAGCTGGTGTAAGGAACAGGGGAAAGTCTTATTTAAATGTTATGTGTATGAGTGTTTGGCCTGAATGTATATGTAAGTGTGTGTGCCTGGTGCTCGCAATGGTCAGAATAGGAGGTTGGATCCCTAGAACTGGGGTTGGGATGGTTGTGAGCTGCCCTGTGGGTTCTGGGAACTAATACTGGGCCTTCTGTAAGAGCAGCAAATCAGCGCCCTTAACCTATTAAAAAATATGTATATATTACATGTTTCCACAATTTGGCAGGCATTTCTCCATTTTTAGACAATAATGTTTTCCTGTTTGCCTTTAGAATAGTAGGCAGTATTTTAGTGAAGAGTCTCAATGAAAAATTGGAGTGTATTCTATTTTAAACTAGGATAAATCCTTTAAAATGTGTTTTTAGTACTTTTAATTGATATCAGATGGACTTCTAGAAACATTGTACCAGTCAATCTAGTCTACTCTAACTAGCAGTGTTGTACATGTGCTTTCCTGCTAAAATTATTTTGTAATTTAATTATTTGTCGATTGAATTGTAAGTGATATACCTACTTTTTAGATACTTTATATTTTTGTAAGAATGCCATATATAACTACAGTCCTATCAGTAATGTATTGAATTCTCAGCACAGAGAGAGGTGAGGGAAGTCTAGAGGCCAGTGGGCCTTCAATTAGGCTGTTGAGTCTTAAAGACACCAGGAAAGGAAAGGGACAAGAACACAGGTAAAACAAAAGGCAAAGAGGGAGTCCTCAAGGGCCAGACGCCAACCTCCGTCCATCACAGTGCAGCAGGGCTCAGCTGCTATTCTACTGGGGAAATGCTGCAGCCCCCCTGGACAATTCTTGATCATACTCTGGATCTCTTATTTATTGTGCATGGGTATAGGTGTGCACACACATTTGGCTTTCTGTACATATGCTTGTATTTGCATATACATCAGGTGCCTAGGTTTTTCAGGCGTGCTGGACAGGCCCTTTACCACCAAATTATATCCTCAGCTCTCTTTCTCTTTCCCCTTTTTATTTTGAGATGATGTCTCAACTAAGTTGCTGCCTTGCCTTGAACTTGCAGTGTTCTTCAGTGCGCCTGACCTGTGCTCATGGCAGCTCTCCGGTGACATTCTAGGGATCTTGATCTTACAGAGCCTCCTGTCCTTGGTCACTCTCATTCTTCTGACGGGTCCTGTGGTATGGGCTTTTCCTTGGCTGGTCTCTGGTTCTCTTATTTTCCTGTGGGCTCTAGGGTGGTCACATATCTGTTGTCTGACCAGAAACACTTGCAGAGATGTTTACAGATATCTTTACTTACAAGCTCCTTCAGTGGGTCGGCCCTATCATTTATTTATTTATTTACTTACTTACTTATTTATTTATTTATTTTATTAAAGCACATGTGTATGTGGCTTATGTGCAAGTGCCCATGGAGGCCAGACTAGGGCATTATGTGCTTATGGAACTGGAGTTACAAGTGGGTGCAGGGAACCGAACTCCGGTACCCTGCAAAGAACAGCAAGTCCTCTGAATGTCCGAGCAATCTCTCCAGCTCTAATTTATTTATTTTTGTGAGTTTTTTTGTCTGTTGAATACAACTGGAGATAAACTAGGTAAATAAGGTGACATTCTTGAATCACTCATTTACAAGTTCTGTGTTTAATTAGACCTGAATTTGTATTTTTATGTAGTTTTCCTTCCCCTACAGCTCCTTGTATACCGTTCTGTTCCTCTGCCGCCTTACTCTGAACCCTAACCTCCACTTCTTGGTTCCTGAGGTCATGACATACACACTCCCCTGACTTCCTGCCCTCCCACCTGCTGAGTAGATTAATGGTGGATATCTGCAAACATCTCCGCAAGTGTGAGGGTGTGAGGCAGTTCCTCATTTCAGTATCACCATACACCAATGTGTGAGACCCCCTCCTCCCTACAGGTTTTGAATATGGTTTAATTTGATGAATCCTGTTTCATTACTAAAAAAGAAGTGATATGCCTCCAGGTAGAGGGTGGAACTCACAGAGCAAGCTGGTTTTTGCTTTGTGGTTGACCCACACTGCAGT
Source organism: Peromyscus attwateri (assembly GCA_902168425.1). Classification (NCBI taxonomy): domain Eukaryota; kingdom Metazoa; phylum Chordata; class Mammalia; order Rodentia; family Cricetidae; genus Peromyscus; species Peromyscus attwateri. The sequence continues at coordinate 17,347 of CABHPP010124228.1, forward strand.
TACGTGCTGCAGATGCTCAGCGGAGAAGGGCTCAGGGCTCTTGTGAACGCTGGTTCCCACTCTCCCTCCTGCCGGATGCCACCCAGGACACTGAGATGAGTCTTGAGTGAAGGAGGCCGGTCCCTGTGGCTGAGCTGTATTTCCACCTTGGGCTTGAATTCTTCAGGTGCTGGCAGGCACACATTCACAGTCATCAGGGACCAGCCTTGAGTGCCAAGGAACACAGTAAGTCTGATAGCCAAGACGAACAGTGAACCCATTCTTCTCCTCTAGACACCGGCCCTTCACTGTGAACCTTCCATCTGCCCCACAGAAGGAAAACCCCAGCTTTTCCCCATCACACCCCCAGGTTTGATAGAGTTTTATCAGTTCTCTGCCCAGGTTTCATTTCTACATTTATTTTAAATGTGAGGTTTCTTTGTTTTTGAAATATGATCATTATGGTTTACTTAAACAGTAAATGTTTCTTGGGCTGGGGGTATAGCTCAGTAGTGTTTCCATGGTATGCGTGAGTCCTAGCGCTGTGGGGGGTGAGGGGACTATGAAATTTCTTCCTTCTTTAATTTCCACTGTGCTGGGATTGAACCTGAGGCCTCAGGCAGACTAGGTAGTCATTTTACACTCCCAGCCCCCAGATTGCTTTGTGTATAAAATGTTTCTCTGCACGTGTGTGGGTGGGAAATAGTTTGGGTTTTAATATGCCCAAATAATGAAATAGAAACTTCTTCTCACAGTCTGCCCCCCGCCCCCCAAACAGCGTTTCTCTGTAGCTTTGGAGCCTGTCCTGGAACTCACTCTGTAGACCAGGCTGGCCTCGAACTCACAGAGATCCACCTGCCTCTGCCTTCTGAGTGCTGAGATTAAAGGCGTGTGCCACCATTGCCCACCCCACACTCTTTTTAAACACACTGTGCTTCAGTCCTGGATGATCCCTGCAGGCAGCAGGAAGAGAGCCATGAAAAGGGGAGGCTCGGGCTGGAGAGATGACTCAGAGGTTAAGAGCACCGACTATTCTTCCAGAGGTCCTGAGTTCAATTCCCAGCACCCACATGGTGGCTCACAACCATCTGTAATGAGATCTGGCTCCCTCTTCTGTGTACATAATAAATAAATCTTTTAAAAAAAAAAAGAAAAAAAAAGAAAAGGGGAGGCTCTCTCCCCGAGCCAGTCCCATTGGCCGGAACTGTTGGGTGTGTCTAGCTTCATGGTGTGCTGGAAGATGCTGGCTGTGTGGCTGTGTGTTCAGCTTCAGAGCCTGGGTACTAGTTGACATTTTAACTGAATGAGAGGTAAGGATTTCCTGTTAATAAGACTATCTGAGTTGCTACCTGAGTCAGAAACTAGTAGTCAAAAGTAAGTTCGATACAAAATAAATGTGTTTTAATTCTGTTGTTCTGTATGTTAGAAATTTCTAAAATATATTTTCTTTGACTTTTTTTTCTTTTTTTTTTTTTTCTTCAGTGCTGGAGTTCAGTCCCAGGCTTTGCACGTAGGCCAGCACTCTACCTAAACTGTGGCTTCTGCTCTGGCAAATTCTGTATTTTGTTTTTAACCGTTACCAGTGCCAGTTAATTATTATAGCACTAGAGGGTGCTGTTAGGTAGTGCTTAGGTCAGGTTTGCTTTCTTTTGATGGTTACAGCTTCTCCCTCCCTTCATCAAGGAGCTAGCATAGTTTTGTTCATCTGATAATCCTGAATCTCTCATGTGGTCAGGTTAGCAAGAGCAGAGCAGAGCAGGAAATGTCAGGATTATAACATTTGTTTGGAAAGTTACAATCAAACCAAACAGACTGTAGTATTTTTTTTATTTAAATTTTTAATTAACATACAAAATAACAATTTCCCATGGCAGTTTCATTCATCCGTAGTTTTGGTTGGATCATCCCACCCCAAATGCTCTTGTGTTGTCTCCCAGTCCTCGCCCCTCTTTGTGCCACTCCACCCCAGTGGTCACTTCAGCTTTCAAATCACGGGTGGTCCTTTACCTTTTCATCCCTCTTCCCTACCACCCCACCCCATAGGTCTCCTTCTAGTTTCCTGGCCTGAACACACACTTACAAAAATACTTCTGTTTAAAATTAGAAGTAATGTAACTTGTTTGTCTTACATCACTTGGTATGTTTTCTAGTTTAGTTCCTAAAAAGAAAACAAAGAAGACTTTACATTAATAAAATGAGAGTTTCAATTATGTAGTTACTTCTTTTTAAAATGCATCTGAATATGTGTGCATACATGTGTGAACACAGGCATGTAGAGGTCACAGGACAACCTTGGGTGCTGTCCCCAAGACTGCTATTTCCTTTGAGATGGAGGTCTCTCTCACTGGCCTGTAGTTCACCAGTTAGGCTAAACTAGCAAACCCTAGGGATCTTCCTCTCTCCACCTCCCCGGTGCCGTGCCGGGGTCACAACCACTCACCACCAGGCCTGGCCTTTTACCTTTAAATGGCTTCTGAGGATCCAGTTCGGGCTTCAGGTTCTCAGAACTAGCCCTTTACCAACAAAGTCATTTCTCTAGCTCCTCAAATTCTAGTTACACCCCCTTCTACCCCGCCTTTTTTTGGAGACACTGTTTCTCTGTGTGGCCCTGTCTGTCCTGGAACTAGCTCTGTAGATTCACCTGCCCTTTCCAGAGTGCTGCACAAAAAGGCATATGCCACTGTGCCCAGCCAAATGCTGGTAATTTCTGACAAATCCTTTTGTATTTGTCCAAGTTTAGTCTTTAATGATTTTCCCTCATTTCTGTCTTGAATTTAACCTTCCATAGTTGCTGAGAACAGAGCCTCTCACTTGCCTCTTACGGAGAGAGACTTGAATGGAGACTTGAGTAGCCAGACTTGAGTAGCGCAGAAGCCCCGCTGTGGAGATCAGCAGGAGCACTCCTGGATGCCCAGCTCCCCCTCAGCACAGGTGCAGTGTGGGTACAGCTTCCAGTCAGGGAGGTCCTGTGAGTTCATTCTGTGAGTCCATGTGAGGATTTTGATTCATTTGACATATTTCAGCTTTTCTAGTGTTTTTGTTTGTTTTGTTTCTTAATTTGTGCTTTTAAATAGCTATTTTTTTTAAAAAAATTATGTCTGTTGGGGGGTTATGCATTTAATTTAAGTTCAGGTGCCCACAGAGATCAAAAGGGCATCAGATACCCTGAAACTGGACTTGGAGGTGGCTGTGAACCATCTCTCCTGGGTTCACAGTCCTGTTTGTTTGTTAAATACATATTTATTTTTGTCTTGTGTAAGTATAAGACATGTGAATGGAGGTTCCCATGGAGGCTAGAAGGTGGCGAGAGATCCCCTGGACATGAGTTACAGGTGGTCATGAGCCTCCATGTGGGTGTTGGGAGCCAGATCCAGCTGCTTTGTAAGCAGTAAGCATTTTCAACTGCTGAGGTTTCGTATTTTTAAATTGTTACCGGTTTTATAGTTAATTTTGTCTCTTTTTGGTATTGTCTTAGTCTTTTGTTGCTGTGATAGAACACCATGACAAAAGGCTGCTTGGGGAGAAAGGGCTTGTTTCAGGACAGTCCATCACTGAGGGACGTCAGGACAGGAGCCTGGAGGCAGGAGCTGATGCACAGGCCACGGAGGGGTGCTGTTTATTGGGTTGCTTATCATGGATTGCTCAGTTTCCTTTCGTACAGCATCCAGGACCACCAGCCCAGGGGTGGCCTCACCTACAGTGGGTGCAGCCCTTCCACATCAATCACTAATCAAGAACATGCAAAGGCCATACAGATTTGTGGAGAGGCCAATCCTATGGAGGCATTTTCTCAATTAAGATTTATTCTTCCTAGATGTATCTAGGTTTGTTGACAAGACCAGCCAGCGCAGGCATTATAGTTAGATAATGAGAGACACAGAAGCTGCCTCTGAGGGCATTTATAAAAGTTCACTGTGACATGCTCACGTCATTTCCCACCAATGCTCCCTGATCACTAGGGATGAAGCTCTGTTGTTTTTTTAAATTGTGTACAGTTCCCTTCTGTTAATGTTAACTTCATTCCCTACACTGGCAGATCCCTACATGCTGCAAGGCAAGGAAACCCCCTTGCTTATATATTGTCTCTCCACCCTCTTTTTTGTTTGTTTTTTGTTTTTCGAGACAGGGTTTCTCTGTGTAGTTTTGGAGCCTCTCCTGGATCTTGTTCTGTAGACCAGGCTGGCCTTGAACTCACAGAGATCTGTCTGGCTCTGCCTCCCGAGTGCTGGGATTAAAGGTGTGCACCACCACCGCCACCACCACCACCACCAGCAGCTTATGTTCATGTTTTATTGTGTTGTGGCGTTTCATATTTTCATGAAATCTTGGGGTAATGCTAGTAAATATAGTCATGTTATACTTAAAGGAGACAGCTTCTGAGGTGCATCCCTAGGAAACATGGTTGTATGCATATCGTAGAGGATACCACCCTAGCATCACTAGTTACTAGACACTCTGACTGTATGACACAGGTACCATGAGTATGAGGTCTTTCTCTGACCCAAAGTTGGTATATGGGATAAAGCTCCATTGAAAGCAGACGTTTTGTCCCTGAGTGTCTCCTTCATCTCTGGCTGTGTAGACACAGGCTTCTCCTGACTTTACGTGAGCCTCTGTGCTCTTGTGGTGCTACACTGCCTTTTCTCATTTACTGTTATGTCTTAGGTTTATCATAATGTCAACAGTATGTCTTAGCTTTATCTGCTTGTCCCATTTTCATTGTTCAAAGATTTCTTTAGTTTCATGCTTCGAAGTGTTTTGCCTGCGTGCATGTATGTGCATCACGTGCAGTGACCACAGAGGCCAGAAGAGGGCGTTGGACCTCTTAGAACTAGAGTTACAGATGGTTGTGAGCCACCATACGGGTGCTGGGAACTGAATTCTGGTCCTTTGTAAGAACAGTTAGTGCTTTTAACCATGGAGCCATCTATCTCTATAGCCTTTTCTCTTTCTGCTTCCTGGAATTTCTCTAGATCCCTGCAGTAGTCCTGTCTGGAATCCTCAGAGCATTCTGACAGGTGCTTGGCTCCCTGAGTGTACTGACCCTCAGGTGATGGCGTGTGGGGATGGTGTTCTGGGCCTTTTGGGCAGTGCACTTCCATCCTGAGCCTTTACAGTTCTTCTCCATCCTTCTCCCCAGTGTCCAGATGTCTTCTCCTCTGGTCCCATGACCTCTTTCCCCTCCCCCACCACTGACTTCCTCAAGGCTGTGTGAAGGAGTGGCACTTTTAGCTCTTTTTCTCCTGGTTCTTCTCTCTGCTCAGGCCCCTCTCTCAGGGGTACAGTGTTGCCGGCAGAGCCTTTCCTGCGCCCCCCCCCCCCACCGGAGTCTGGTCTTCTCTGCTTTGGGGGAATGCAGTCATTTATAAGAGAGATGGAGATGGATGCTTGCACATCCCAGAGTGGACCTGCGCACCCTGTGCCGGGCCTGGGATGGAGTCAGGACTAGGAAGGACAATCTGGCTGCCTGTGCAGCCTTTTCCTCTTCAGGGACTGTGCACTTAGAGCCTGTCTGCCAGACACCAGGGACTCGGGTTGTGTGGTTTGTTCTTCGTGTTCAGTTTTGTTGACTTTGCTCGTTATTTAATGATGGGGTCCTACCTTGACATCACTGAAGTTCTTTGAGTTTTGCAATCTCATGTCTTTGGGCTCATGATTGGGGAAAAGAAAAACTGCCAGTGAATAAAATTAATCCTCCTTTTCACTGAGCTGGCAGCAGCATGGGCAGACTTGCTCATGTGAACTGTTTGAAAAGATAGATTTTAATTTCTCTTCTTTGTTTGGGTTTGAGAAATACAATCCCAGCAGCTGCTGGGGTTCTATAATAGAACATCCAGATTGCTCTGAAGAAGCCTGCTGCAAGACTGATTTCAAGACCATAATAGAGGCTTGCAGTAACTGTTTGTAACCAGGCGGTGGCTGTTGTGTAATACAAATAGCATTTCTGATGAGGTGCGGTTAGTTATACAATTTTGGCCAGCTTGTGTGGGTTATAAGAGCTGAAATTATTTCAGCACCTGAAAGTGGCTCCTGCTGCATCCCAGGACAGTCACAGCACTGCACAAGCGTGGTGGATCCCACAGATTCCAGGACAATTTTGTAAACAGATCGAGGCTCCATTGAAGGTATGACCATTACTTGGTACAAAAGCTCTGCTTTGGGGCATGAGTTCTGAGGCTTCCTGGACTGTGTCTGAACATGTCTGTGTGTGCATTTGTGACCATGTATGTACCTCTCTGTGTGTGAGTATGTCTGGCCATATGCCTAGTTTTCTGTGAGTGTTTTATGCACACACATACACATACATGCATGCACACACACACACACACAGAGGCGTGTGTGTGTGTGTGTGTGTGTGTGAGAGAGAGAGAGAGAGAGAGAGAGAGAGAGAGAGAGAGAGGGAGAGAGAGAGAGAGAGAAACTATAGGTGGGTGAGTAGTTTATAGTTCAAATTCATCCAGCTGTGTTACTGGAAAATGTCCCATCTTTCTCAGTGTTTTCAGGCATTATTTACATCCTGGTAAGCGGGCATTAGCATTCCTGCAGCTCTCAGAAGGCCATGCCCTTGTTCCCCGCGTGAGAGAGAAAGGGCAGGACCATCAGGCTGTCTGCAGCGGGGAAGAGGCATCGCCGACTCCAGACGCTTTGCTTCTGCTTTTCCTTCCTCCACATTCAGCTCGGGACTGACAGAGCTCTGTGTGTTCTTGTCTGTTTTCTATTTTAGAGCCTTTTAGGGCTTTGGAGAAAAGCAAGTATATAAACAAAAAGGAATGTAAATAACACATTTCATGAAGAGCTGGGACCTCTTTATAATGGAGTACATCAATTTTTTTTTTAATCCTTTAAGTTTTTCTAGGTCTTAAGAATATTTGGTTGAGTACAGAAAAAAAATCATAATCGCTGTGGTGTCTGACGCTACGTGATTACAGTTTCTGTGTTAGGTGGATTTTGTTTTGTTAAAATTATTATTGACATAGGATCTTGTAATGTTGCCATGACTGGACCTGTATTTGCAGTCCTCTTGCCCTAGGCTCTTGAAAGCTTGGGTTTAGAATTGTGTGCCACTGAAAAAAAAAATCCCACTTTAAAAGGTATTTTTTTAGGAGATACATTATCCCTTGCAAGGGAGAAAATGGGCAACATGGTTATAGGCTCCCTTTATGGAAGATTAGAGAGAGCCTTGCTTTTTCTATCACTTTATAATTGCTTTTAACCTGGGGAAAGATTGTGGTCCCTGCCTAGGTAATTGCAGTGCAGTTTAGGCAAACCCTTGTTATCGACCCCTTACCTTATCAAGGAGAGTCTGCAGATGAGAGGGGGACTCTTGGTGAATTGCAGTCCACGTGGGAGGGGAAGGTGGAAGAAGGGTGGTGACAAAGATTTGCAAGAGGGGAGGCAGCTGATCAAGAGAACTAAGCCGGCAAAACCCTGCAGAAGTGGGCAGATACGTGAATAGGGTGTAAGTAAGTGGAAGGGATCTCTGGGATTAGGAGGAGATTTGTCTTCGATGTTTGAGGCACACGGAAAAGATGGGAATGTTCCAAAGTGGATTGGTGTGATCCAAAGAGTAACTCAGAGTTCAAAGAAAGAGATGGGCAGTGTCAGCAATACTGCTTCTAGCACACATGGCTCCTCTCGGCGGCGGGGGAGAAGTAGAAGGTGATCCCAGAGTTCACTGATGACCTCCTCTTTGGAGAGGGCAGTGGTGCTGCAAAGAGAGGATGGAGCAGGGAGCCAGCGCAGCAGAGCAGGACAGCAGGACAGCTCTCCTGGAGCTACTGCAGCTTCCAACGGCTTTCGTGTTAGAACGAGGGAGCGCAGTGGAGACCTGGAAAAAGAGAAACTGTCTCTCTGTACTTCTTGACCATAAAGCAGGGACTTGGCCTTCCTTGGCTTGTTCCAAAATGGCTACCAGTCTTCAGAGCTTTGTTCTTTCTCGTTTTTCTTTCTTTTCTTTTCTTTTCTTTTTTCCTTTTCTTTCTTTCCTCTTCTTTCTCTCTCTCTCTCTCTCTCTCTCTCTCTCTCTCTCTCTCTCTCTCTCTCTCTCTTTCTTTTTGATTTTTCGAGACAGGGTTTCTCTGTGTAGCTTTGTGCCTTTCCCTGGAACTTGCTTTGTAGACCAAGCCAGCCTCAAACTCACAGAGATCCGCCTGCCTCTGCCTCCCAAGTGCTGGGATTAAAGGTGTGTGTCATCACCGCCCGGCCCTTTCTCGTTTTTCATTTAAAAAATGATTTTTTTAAAAAAATTGTGTGTACATGTATGCAGTGCCTTTGGAGACCAGAAGAGGGCATCCTGGAGTTGGAGTTACCCCACATGGGTGCTGGAAATCCAATTCAGGTCCTCTGCTAGCTAATTTTATGTCAACTTGACACAAGCTAGAGTCACTGGAGAGGAGAAATTGAGAAATTGCTTCCATAAGACTGGGCTGTAGGCAAGGCTGTAGGGCATTTTCTTAGTTAGTGATTGATGGGGAGAGCCTGGCCCATTGTGGGTGGGGCCTCCCTGGGGAGTGGTCCTAGGTTCTATGAGGAAGGCTGAGCAAGCCAGAAGACAGCACCCTCCATGGCCTCTGTGTCAGCTCCTGCCTCTAGGTTCCTGCCCTGTTTGAGTTCCTGTCCTGACTTCCTTCAGTGATGAACAGTGCTGTGGAAGCATAAACCAAATAAACTCTTTCCTCTCCAACTTAGTTTTGGTCATAGTGTCTCATCACAGCAATAATAACCCTACCTAGGACAGGTCCTCTAGAGGGGAAGGAAGTGCATGCAGAGCCGTGTTCTGTAGGAACAGAGCCTGCATGGGAGCACAGTGCCTCCTGTGTTCTCAGAGTCCTTGCCTAGCCCACTTTGCTCTTGGCAAGGACACACCAACCTCTCTGCCTCAGTTGATGTACTTTGGAGTGGAGACAACAACCCCTACCAGGATTTTTTTGTTTTTGTTTTTTTTTTTTTTGTTTTTTCGAGCCAGGGTTTCTCTGTAGCTTTGGAGCCTGTCCTGGACTAGCTCTGTAGACCAGACTGGCCTCGAACTCACAGAGATCCACCTGCCTCTGCCTCCCGAGTGCTGGGATTACAGGCGTGCGCCACCACCACCCGGCCCTACCAGGATTTTTAAGGGAGTTAAAATCATATTTGCATCTGGAATGAATGCATCTATTACGCACTTATTTTTATCTATTGTTAAAATTTAACGTAAAATGTGTTATTCAGGAGAACTGAGAGATGGCTCAGTCTGCAGAGTGCTTGCCATTCAAGCATGAGGACCCGTCTGACACCCATGTGAAAAACTATGTTGGTGCATATTTCTAGTACTGCTGCTGGTGGGGTGGAGGCATGTGGGTCCTGGGGACTCACTGGCAAGTCTAGTCTATCTACTCAGGAGCTCCAGGGCAATGAGAGATCTTGCTTCAAAAAACTAGGCGGGCATTTCCTGAGGAATGACACCAGTATTGACCTCTGGCTTCCACACCCACTAGTGTGCACACATCTCCATCCATGAACACACTCCATGCACACCTATACACAATTAGCTTTCCATGGGCTTCTGTGATGATTGATGATGAACATTGACTTTGTTTGCGTGTTTTCAGGCGCTAGGGCTGAAGCTCAGGGCTTGCACACGCAAAGAAAGTACTGTACCCGAAGCTACATTTATATTTTAATTCTGGTTCTACCTCTCCTTCCCTTTCAGGTTCCAGCCACAAGATTTCCCTGGATAAACCTGGAGAACAGCAGTTAAATGTTGTTTTTCTCCGTGTGACTAGACTGCCCTTTAAAAGAGTTGTTTCCTTAAAAACTGTGACTACCTTTTATGTCCTTGCCACTGTATCCCTGCCCTGCCTGCTGGGGAACTGGGCTGATGCCAAGTGCCATGGAAATGTAGAAAAGGAAGGGACAATTCAGGAATGCTTCTGGGGAGGTGGCCCTCTGAGTTCAAACCTGGGAACTAGATATACATGGTCAATGTAGATGGCAGCTGAGCTGAGCGGGGCGGGGCGGATAGCCAAGATGAAGAGGCGAAAGACGCTTTTATCAGCTTTATTTAAACAGCGTTGGGGAAGCAGTTTCTGCTGGAAGATTTCAGCCGACTTGACAGTAAAGCATCTGATGTGTATAGGTCAGAAATACAGATTGTTGGGCTTGGGAGAGGCTCAGTTCATAGAGTGCGTGACCTGCAAGCATTAGGATCTGAGTTTGATCTCCTGGAACCCAGGTAAAGAGCTGTGTACAGTAGTCCTACTATGTGACCCCAGCATCCCTGGGGCTCAGTGGGAAGCCAGTATAGCTTGAGTGGCAGTCCCTGTCTCAAAAAAATCAGGTGGGGTACAATTGAGAAGACACTCACTGTGAACCTCTGGCTTCTAATGAATGTGCACATACATGTATGTGCACACATACAGAGTACAAAAAAAAAGATTGCTGATGGACTTTGTGTGTAAAGGATTTTGTACAAGCAAACAAAATAAGCACTTTGCTGTACACAGGCTCTACTTCTTCCCCTAGCTGAGCATAAGTGAATATCTTGACCTCTGTAGGGTGATCATCCCTTCCCGTGGCACCTCTAGGCCATGGGTGGATAGCTTCTTGAGCGATTGTTCCTCCTGCGGCTCTGCAGACAGAACCTGGTTTCAGAGGTGGAACTTGTCATGAAACCTGGATCCCCATCAGAAACCAGGCTTCATCTGCTTCTCTTGAAATGCTCTTCTTTGTCTTAAAATTTTTGGGGCTAGAGAGATAGCTTAACAGTTATGTGTCCTGGCTGCTTTTCTAGAGGACCCAGGTTTAATTCACAGCATCCTGTGGTAACTCCAGTACTAGAGGTTCTAACGCCCTCTTCTGGCTTCCATGGGTACCAGACACACATGATGTACATTCAGGATAAAACATCTGTACACATACAAAATAACTAAAAAAGCAAAATCATCTTTTTCTACAGAGAACCAGTCCATCAGCTCAGACAGTGACAAAGACGTAACAGTGTTTGGGGTACACAGGTGATCCTTCCTGTGGCTGTCGCTGGAGCGTGTATATAGGATCCCTGCAGATTTAGTTTTGTGGGAAAGCCTGCTCTGCTGTTAGTGGGTACATGCATGTTTGTGGAGGCCCTTCTGTAACTCCTGTCATCCTCTTGCTGTGTGCACTCACTTTGTCACATTGTTTCTCTGAGTGTGTCCTGCTTACACCCGGACCCATGACGCCCGCCTTTGTGTCACCGCAGGGCTTTATTTACACCAGTGACTTTCAGACTTGATTTGCTGACCTGCAGTGTAAAGAAAGCATTTTACTTTGAAGGTTGCTATGATAAGATACCTGAAGCTGAGTAATTTGTGAAGAAAGAGGGATTTATCTCTTAATTTGGGAAACCAGAAGTCTAAACAGCATGGTGTTTAACTTGTGGAAGTCCAGATTCAGGACTCCAGCAAGGCTAGGGGCTTGCCTGACTGTAATCACCTCAGGCTAGATGACAACATGACCAGGGTCAGAAGAGGGATCACGTGATAAGACTGGAAGTCAGAGTGTGATGCAGGATTTGACTTCCTCTTTCATGGCAGTTCTCTTGCAAGAACTAACTGGGTTTCCCGGAGAACTGCACTCTTCAAAGGCAGAGTCCTCTGTGCCTTCCCGTTGGCTCCTGTGACATCACCACACTGACCATCAAGTCCCCAACACAGTCAGGACATCTAAGCCACAGCACTAGGTTGCCCTGGTGAGATGTGCTCTGATATTGCTGCTGCTTTTGTTTTTGTAGCCCTGGCTAGCCTGGAACTTTCTGTGTAGACCAGGCTGGCCTTGAGCTCAGAGAGATCCACCTGCCTCTGCCTCCTGGTGCTGGATTTAAAGGCTTTGCCCCCATGCCTGGCCTGGACTGAAAGTGCACCTGTGGAGTAACCACTCTTCCCTCCCCTGCCAAGCTCCTGGTAACCATCATCCTGTTGTTTGTTTCTGAGTTTGACTGTCCTAGACAGCTGATTTAATTCTTTTTCTTCATTTTTCTTACGTGTATGAGTGTCTTGTTTGAAGTTCTGTCTATGTACCATGTGCTTTGCTGGTGCCGGAGGAAACCAAAAGAGAGCATTAGATCCCCTGGAACTGGAGTTAAGGAAGTTGTAAGCTGCCATCTGGGTGCTAGGAATGGAAGGAACGTGGTCCCTCTGTAAGAGCTGCAAGAGCTCTTAGCTGCTGAGCGCTCTCTCCAGCCCTATGCAGTCTTTTTGAATAGCTCTATGGCATTGTGTTTATAAACGGATCATAATTTTACTGTACCACTAAGTCTTAGAATATACTGCTGAAGTAGCATATCCTCAAGACAAATGTTAGATAGCATATGCAAGGCCCTACGTTCAGTCCCAAGACTCCAATATGAGCACGAATGTTCATGATCCTTACGGTACGCGAAACCAGACCCCCTTCTCATCAACTCATTTTTCACTGGGAATGCATGAGTATCTGTTTCTTCATCATCCTTTCATTGAGAGTATTAGAGTAGAGAGCATTGGTGGAGGGGGCTCTTCATCTCATTTGGCTTTAACCGGACCCAGACATTTAGTGTGCTGTTTGTGTTTAGGGGACTGGGGACTAGAGGCACACCATCCTGCACATTTGTATGTGGAGGATCAGGGTTTCTTTTCATGTGTAAGATTGATTTAGAAAGGAAAAATGTTTATATGCTGTCTTATGTCTATTGCATTGTGCTCCCTAACTTTATTCTGTCTGTCTGACTGTCTGTCTGTCTAATTATCTGTCTGTCTGTCTATCTAGTTAGACTTTGGAGATGATTTCTTTGTGTAGCCTTGAGTATCCTATCTAGAACTAGCTATATAGACCAGACTGGCCTCAAATTCACAGAGATGTGTCTGCTTCTGTCTCCCACGTGCTTGGATTAAAAAAAGGCATGTACCACCACTGCCTGGCTTTACCTCCTAATTTTATTTGATTTTTCTCTATATAGAAATCTAAAGAACTTTACATTATAAAATCTATCAAACCCTCCCCCCTTTTAAATCTTCTTTTGAGCCAGGTTCTGTGTAACAGCCCTGGCTGACCTGGAACTCGCTCTGTAGACCAGGCTGGCCAAGAAAAGAGTTCCCAGTCCCAATATGTAATCATGTAGTGACTTTTTAAAATCTGAGCTCTTTCCTTGATTTTTGTGAGTAGTGAATTGAATCCATACCTGCCCTGTACCTTGAAGTACCACTCTACCATATATTCCTAGTCTCCATTTTCTGGTATCTGTATTGAGTCAGGCTCTTTTCATACCTTTTTTTAAATTGCAGCTCTGTATTAGGGTTCCAAGGTGAGAGAATGCATTCTTTTTATAATTTTTCAAATATTTGAGGCTTTTTTTTTTTAATAGACTCTTCCTGTGTAGCCTGGGCTGGCCTGAAACCGAAGATCCTCGTGCGTAGGCCTTCTGTGTGCTGGAGTTAAGAGACTTGTACCACATGTCCAGCGCTGTTTATAGCCATTCTTGCTCATTCTTTCAGGAATTTTCACGGGTATTAAGATTAAATTTTTATCAGTTTTGCTGATTGGAAAATGAATATCCTTGCAGTAGCTCCAGGAACACTCTGTTTCAGCAGTTACTCAAATCCCTTTCATGGAAAATCAAATAAGATTATGATTGTAGGCCAGAAATAATTGCTACTTAGATAATAAGAGATGCATGATGTGCCTGGCATCCGTGGCCACTTGACAGAAAATGGCTATTACTGCTGTCGCCATCGTCGTCATCCCTCAGCCACTCCTCCTCCGTCAGGTGGCTGAGGGCCAGACAGCAAGTAGCCTGGGCAGGAAGAGGAGCCTTGGGGCCCCATTGACTAATAACCTTACCCTAGTGCCAGAGTTTCTGGGAGATTTCCCCTTTTCTGTTCTCTCTCTCTCTCTCTCTCTCTCTCTCTCTCTCTGACTGTTATTGTGTGTATATGTGTGAGCCTGTGAGAGTGTATATGTACCATTTGTGTGTAAAAGCCCTTGGAGGGTAGAAGACAGTGTTGGATTCCCTAGAATTAGTTATAGACAGTTTTCAACCAACATGTGGGTGCTGGAAAACTGAACCCAGGTCCGTGGCAAGAGCAGCAAGTGCTCTTAACTGCTGAGCTAAGAGCACTTATAGCACCCATGATTTTTAAAATATAGTTTTCCAAAACTTTTTATTTAATAATAATTATTATTATTATTACTTTTGTAATAGTGTCTGTTTACATAGCCCTGGCTGTCCTGGAACTCACTATATAGACTAGGCTGGTCTTGAACTCACAGAGATCTGCATGCCTCTGCCTCCTAGTACTGGGGTTAAAGGTGTACCCCACCACATCTGGCCTTTGTTTTTATTTTTAATTATGTGTATTTGAGTGTGAGTTTGTGTACCTGAGTTCTGTGCTTGCAGAGGTCTGAGGAGGGCATTGGAGTCTCTTTGAGTGGAGTCACAGGTAATTGGGAGCTGGGAACAAAACTTAGTAGGTGCCCTTCACCTAACTACCGAGTCCCCTCTCCAGCCCCAGGTTATCACGAGTCCCTAAACTCCCCTCTGCCCTTG
>CABHPP010124229.1:0-21472 GCA_902168425.1 Peromyscus attwateri
TCTGGCATCTACATCTTAACAAGAACCTTAGCTATGAAAGAACTTTCTTTCACTTACCTACTGTCCATGAACTAAGGGGTGCAGACAGCGGTTAATATGTGGCAGCAGACATACCATCTTTACATCTGAGAGCTTCTCATGCTCACAACTGGCAGAATTTCACTGTCAAAGTGAGATCTGGGTCCACCTGGGCCCAGATTTCTGAGCAGGATGGTCTTTAGTAAGAGTCCAACACCATCAATAAGTTCCATGCTGCCGCTGGTCCAGTTGCCTAGGACCACACTGAGAAGCATGGCCCCAAGCCTCCAGCAGTCCAGGACAAATAAGGTACCTTAAAACACTTTGCTTCCATTTCCTGGGTGCTCTCCATGACTCACCTGGAGGACACCAACTATGAAGGACACAACTGGTGCTACTGCTTTCCAGTGACACTTAATGGCAGGGTCTGCACTGCATCTGAGTTGTATCACCCCAGGAGCTGGGCTGCTGAGAATGGAACAGGGTACCTCACCTCTCATGTCTAGCCCTTACCTCAGCAGTGAAGAGGCAGAGAACCCACCGCTTACTATCTTTCTGAAGCTCTCAGGGTGTCTTCTCCATGATCTAATCAGACCATTCTTGCTGCCCTGGACCAAGGCAATCTGCCATGCCAGCAACACCCATGCATCCTTCACCGCTGGGAAGATCCATGGAAAGAGGCAGGGCCTCGTGGGGCATGGAATATTCTCTTCTATCTTGCTGACCTAAGGAAGATGAGGTGCCCACTTATCGTGTTCACTGAGCTAAACCTGCATTTTCTAGGTGGATGTATTTTGCCACCAGAGCTTGTGGGGGTGGGGGGCACAGGCCAAGGACACAGAGCATTTTCCTTTGAAGAGTCTGAGGCCTGGGTAATTTTCCTAATGTGAAGTAGGGCTGTTCTACAGGCTGTAGGTATCTAAGCCAGCTTGCAAGGAGGCAGCAAGCACATGGCCCTGTTGCTCTCATGCAAACACATTTTTAGAATCAAATGTCGGGCCCTTCCTTTCTGGACTGGCTCTTCTCAGGAAAGGAGGTGGCAGAGAAGATCTGCCCAGGGTTCCTAGTCACACCTTCCCTAGACGCCACAGACACTATGTCTGAGTATCCTCAGACTCAGAGTCCACGGTCCACTTTGATGTTTCTGTCATCTGCTGCTTGAGTTCCAACCGGCTGTTGGCCTAACAGCTGGGCTCTCTGGCCTGACAACAAAGCAAAATCAAGTGATCAAATCTGACTGGTCCACTGGGTGCAAGCCACCTTCCTCAGTGATATTCAGAGTGGAAGTTCCTGGACAGCTTGCGGGCCTCTCGGGCAGTTGCCAAGCGACATCTGGGCAGCCTCTTTGGCTCAGAGAATAAGGAGGTACCTTCCCTAGGTCCTGGGACTAACAAGTCCAAGTGAAGACCCAAGTGGGTCCAGTTAGGACTGCTCAGGGACATGCTCTGGAAGGAGTATTGCTTGCCCGGAAGTCTTACTGGCCCACACCACACAGCTCCCTTGGAGAAGGACGTTGAGCATCTTACTGCACCGATTGCACTTGCTGACTTTTTCTGGAGGCAGTGTTTAGAGTTGAACACAAAAATGTGTGTATGCATATGTATGTGTGTGTATGTGTATATGATAGCTCTTATTGTCCCAAACTTGCAGTAATATTCCTGCTGGCTAGGATAATAGGTATAAGCTACCACAACTGGCTTGGACTCATTCCTTTTCATTCTTTCTGGCAGGGTCTCAAGTATTCCAGAGTGGCCTTAAACTCACTACAAAGCTGAGGATGACCTTGAACTCCTGATCCTCTTGCCTATGGGGATTACTGGTATCCTGTATTGTCCTGTCTTATTTTTTTAAGCACGTGTGTAGTCTATGTGCACTTGTGAGTGCATGCAGAAACAGAGGAGGGTGTCAGGTCTCCCTTGAGGCATCATTTCACACCAAACCTGGAGCGGTCAGCTTCCTGGTGGCTGGCAACCAGCAAGCACCAGCAATCCTGGCCTCTGCACCCCAAAGACTGGTTTTGAGGCCATTACAGCCATGTTGCCTCTTACGTGTGTTATGAGAACTTGCAATCAGATCCTCATGATTGTGCAGCAAGACCCATTAAGTCATCTCCCCAGTTCCTTAATACGAAGTCCTAAGAAACAGATTCAAGTTAGAGAAATAAAAGTTCTGAAGAGGGCAACTACTGTGTCAGAAGTGTGGCTGGTTTCTAAAGGGATTTCTCAAGTTGATGAGAGAACCACACAAAAATGTATTCCCAATGGTCTTCCTGGAACCAGAGTCCTCAGGGTACCCTAGGATGATACCTTCTTGGCCACTAAACAAAACTGCCTGTGATGTCTTGGACTGGGGGATTTGGCCCATCTATTCAGGGAGCTTCTGGCCATTGTAGACACAGACCCACTGCTTCTCAGGACTTATAACATCAAATCACATCACCTGCATGAGCAGAGATTGGGCAGGTAACACAGAAATTAAAATGTAGTAATCTGGAGTCAATGGACTGAGTTATAAAGAACCATATTCTTTTTTTTGTTTTGTTTTTTTCAGAGCTGAGGACTGAACCCAGCGCTCTACCACTGAGCTAAATCCCCAACCCTAAGAACCATATTCTAGTCTGCGCTGCTAGAATCTAAGTGTGTATGTGTCCCCAAGATGAACATGCTGGGGGGCAAAGTATATGACAAAGGGAACTTAAGGATTTGTTTTGACTCACAGCTTGAGGGTACAGTCATCATGGTGGGAAGGTGTGGAGTGGCTGGTCGGTCACACCGTATCCACAATCAGGAAATACAGAGCGTTCAACACACTTTCTCCTTTTTATTCAGTCCAGAACCCCAGCCTGAGGGATGCTGCTGCCCAAATTCAGGCTGTATCTTCCTACACTGGATAAACCTTTCTGGCAACATCCTGACAGACATACCCAGAGGCATGTTTCCATGGTGACTCTAAATTCAGTCAGTGGGGTTGGTAGGGCATGAAGGGTGAAGTAACATGTGCGGACCTCAGGGATGGGGACCAGAGTTCCATAGCGAGTAGCACAAGAGCCCTTCCTACCATATGGAGACAAGCTGGACCATGAAGTCGGAGGGGCAGCCCTCACCACACATCTCAATTTCCAATCATGATGGTTTGGTGATAATGGCAGGAAAAGTCTCTGATGAAACCGAAGGATTTTGACTTTAAGCGAAAGGGAAGTTTAAAAGCCCCACATGTTTTCTGTTCCCATCTGTGGTTCCCACCACCCTCCCCACCACTGTCAGACTCCATCTGCAGGCAGCCCTCCCGTGCTTGAAGTTCCTCAGGACTCTGGGGAAGGATGAGTTAACTCGGACAGCACGGGGTACCACACATTCCCCAGAGTGCACTCGGCCTGTCTCAGAGGACACAGGTTGGACCCTGTGTGGCTCTGAGGCACCCTTTGTCCAGCATCCTATCCCAGCATCATCACACAAGCTGATTCAGGCCCAGCTTCTTCCCACTGGGTTCAGTGGTTCCTCTAGGCCCCACTTCTAGTTTTGGACCATTTGTCAGAGGGGATGAAGCCAAGAGGGCAACGTAACCAAAGGATCACATAGAGATATCGCTCCAGACAGTGCTAAGCACTGAGAGTCGAGGCAGTGGGAAGTTTGAGTCCCGGGTCCCCAGAGAGTCCCTGGTAAGAATTCCCCAGCACCATCCTGTAGCTTATCAGCCAGCTATGGGGAGGCGGAGACCTCAGAGTGTGGACTTTACCTAGGAAACAAGTGTGGGCCACTTGTCCCATCTCGGTGCAGCCTCAGGCTTCTTCCAAGACAGACCCTGTGTGTAGACTCTGGCTACAGAATGGGGTCTGGTGCCTCATCACTGTAACTCCCTTAGATCACCTCGGCAAAGCCGCATCTCTGGGACTGGTTTGAAGCACCATTCAGCTCCTGGACTGGTACTGTAGATGATGGGGGTGGACAAACAGGCCGCCTCCTCCAGAGGCCCACAGTGATCCACTCACTCAGGGATCACTGAGTCACCACAGTTCAGGCCACAAACGTTGATACTGCCCTGCTCTTACAAGAAGCTTGAGGCAGAAGCTAGGGCTGCAGCTGAGTAGCTGAGTGTTCTCCTAGAATGTGAAAGCTCTGGGTTCTAGACCTAGCACCTGAACCGATACATAAGTAAGATAAAAGGGTAAAAAAGCCACAATGGCAACAGCAAAACTACAAAAACTGACCATGATTTCAAACTGCAACAGTTTAATGGACCTTCTTACTGCAGCGTTCATCTTGTCTGAGAAAACAAGACACTTTCTAAATGTTCTTACACCTAAAAGCAAAACTAGCTCACACATAAAAACAACATAATCCAGTGCCCAAACTCGGTGACTCACAGAAATCACCTCGGCTTATTTTTCCAACAAAAGAAAGAGGAACATGGTTCAGTGATTCAGTGTCGGGACGTTGGCAAATACTGTCTGTGTCCTTTGCACAAGCCATGGAACCAAGGTGCTGGGCCCTTCCAGGGTTTGGGAGGATGGAGGGCCCACATGTGGGGGCATGGCAGTAGCAAGGCACCCCACAGAGGTGCACAGGAAGGAAGTCTGAGGAACATCTACACCTCTGTCGAGTGAAGACAAGGCCTGCTTGTTGCTGGCTTTGTTCATCTTAATAATTATTAATTTTTGGTTTTTGAAGTAAACATTTTTTGTTGTAAGGAAGGAGCAGTATGCCTTAACACATGGAAACCAACAGGTGCCATTAATACACACACTTCCCTTCCTGGTCAAGTAGCTTTCTCCTCCAAAACCCGTTTTCATGATTTCTGTTATGGTTCAGAAAAAGTAAAGAAAATGATTTCAAGTATTCAATTCCTATCAAAAATTGGTATCAAAAGTAATAAAGGACCTAATTCCATAATAATTCCATGTTTTAAAAAATAACTTAAGAAGCAAGAGGCCTGGCCCTTCATGTGTACAAATCCTCTGGTGGAGCTAGAGTTTCTTTAGACACCGCGGAGTGGAGTCCGTGTTGAGCACCTCGATCATGGACCTCAGAGTCGGGAATGTCTCTGACACTGAAGGCAGGGTCTTGTAGGAAGGGGAGATACTGGAAGAGAAACACAGGGAAACTGTGACTATTACTTCTGCCTTACAGGAAGGGCCAGAGCCTGGGTATATGCATTCATATAAGGAAATTTCTAGACCCTGAGTCTCTCATGAAGGACAATACCAGAAAGGCAGAAGGCATGGCAGACACTTCCATAGTAGTGACCTCACATCCTGAGCTGCTTGGAAGCTCAGCTGGGACTTTGGGAAAAGAAATGCCTCTTAAATGTGTACAGGACCAGGCATCACACACCCTGCTGTGGCTGCCATGCATGGTGGAGCTGGACTCTGAGGATGCTAACCTCAAACCTGGTCTTACCCCTTCCTGACGCTGTCACTTCTCTAAGCCCTGTCTCCTCCATCTGCAGCAGTAGATAAAATCCTTAGCTCAGAACTCCCATGTGCCCTGAGAAACATTACACATCAGGTTTGCCATGAACCCTGACTGTACAATATGTGGCTGTGTGGTCTGTGGAAAGATTTGCCAAAGTTACCTAAGAAAAGGAAGCAGGACCTTCCACCTCATGAGCATGTCACCAAACCATGTGTAAACGAGTAAGCTCAAAACAAGACTATATGGGCCAAGCTGAGCTCTGTGGATGACAGACACTATTTCTCAGCTTTAGACAGCTCAAATGGCCCAGTAGGTGACAGAATGGCTGTTGTCACGTAGCCATGAAGAGACATGAAATAAGTCAGTGTCTTACTCATCCTTAGAGCATTGTGAGCTCAAGCCTGTACATACTCCCCAGCATTTCTGGAGATGAGAGCTGTAAGGCAACTTGCTGGACTCTGGCACACAGTGACAAGACGGAGAGAGAGGACCCCTGCTGGAGCTGGTCACCCACAGCCCCTGACGAGGCTGCAACAAAGTGCCACCTTCTGGGAACTGGAATGCCATGACAGTACAAGCCACCAGGCTGTGCTACACGTGGGTCATGGGAAATGAATGGTTTTAACCCACTCCAGGGCCTGGGCCTGAGTTTGGGATAATGGATGGAGAGAAAGTCAGGAGAACCTGACTACAAAAAAGAGATACCCGGGCTGGAGAGATGGCTCAGCAGTTAAGAGCACTGACTGCTCTCCCTGAGGTCCTGAGTTCAGTTCCCAGCAACCACATGGTGGCTCACAACCACCTGTAATGAGATCTGGTGCTCTCTTCTAGCGTGTAGGGACACATGCAGGCAGAACACTGTATACATAATAAATAAATAAATCATAAAATAAAAAAAAAACCAGTAAACTTTGCTTCACATACCCTTTTCCTTATTTTTTTAATCATCACTCATTTTAGATTATTACGTGTGTGTGTGTGTGTGTGTGTGTGTGTGTGTGTGTGTGTGTGTGTGTAGTGGCCCTAGGTTGACACTGAGACTCTTCCTTAATTACTTTCCACTCTATTTATTGAGCCAGGGTCTCTTACTAAACCCAGAGCTCACAGATACGGGTTAGCCTAGCTAACTTCCTTGTTCTGGGGATCCCATCTCTGCACTCTGAGCTCTGAATTTCCAAGTGAGCTACCACAACTACCCAACATTTTATCTGGGTCCTGGGGACCTGAGCTTGGATCCTCAAGACATGCTTTATCCACTGAGCTATGTCCCCAGACCCACCATCACTCATTCTTCCCTGCAGCAGAATCCCTCCACTTTACAACAGCATCCTGAATGACAATAAGCTCTGACCTATAAAAAACGAGCACACGCAGGCTTCTAGCCCTCCTCCCTCCCCAGCAAGGCCGCACCAAGCACAACCACAGTTACCTTTTCAAGTTCATCCAGCTTTTTGCTATTTTGCTGAAGGCCTCTGAGCCAGGGGCTGTCATGGCTTCAAAGTCAACTAACTGCGAAAGAAGAGAACCAAGATGGGATGAAGTGAAGGAAGGCACCGTGTGAGGTCTAACTCACATAGGTTCCATAACCAGAAGCCCAGGACACGGTGCAGCCACGCATGCACCTCCTGCCAGCCCAACATACCTTCCCTTTGGGGATCTTCCCAGCCACTTCTTTACCACTGGCCATCAGCGCTCCCACAATGACTGAGTAGGCGATGACACTGTCCAGAGAGAACAAGTCAGTCAGCCCTGGTCTACGGGCACCACACTGACCTCCCCACGGGCTTCTACCACGAAACAAAATCCTGCGGAGGAATTCTTTGGACTAAAACCTTAAGTGTTTAGTTAACAGAAGAACTTTGTTGTTTTTATTTTCTACTTTTCTACTTAAAAAGCACATGGACCTTAAGGGCCGCTGTCAACAGGAACATCGGTTTTCTGAGGAAAAACGTATTTCCATTAGTTTTCTTCCTGTTTCCTTCCCTACTTTTGTGAGACAAGCACACATCCACCTCTCCTCTTGGACTTACATTAAATTCTCTTGATGGTTGGTCAAGGATATGATTTTTCTTTCTTTCTTTTTTCTTGAGACAGGGCCTCATTATGTAGACCAGGCTGGCCTCACTCACAGAGATCCACCCACCTCTGTCTCTCCAGGGCTAGCATTAAAGGCACATACCACTATACCCAACAAGGATGTGATTTGAGGGTGAGGGTGGATTTTAGAGGGAACAACAGGAGCTTCCTATGATTGGTGGTGTGCTTTAGAGCCGGAGCAACATAGTATAGGATATCACTTACCTAGATCCTCGAGACAATGGCATTAAATTATAAAAGTAATAAACTAAGGATAAGATTAAGTTGCAGACAGCATCGGCCTCCTAGGAAAAAGGACAGAGAGAGGTTCATGAGCTCAAAGCCCATATCACAAACTAGTGCTGTATTAAGTGAGGGACATCCATCACTGTGTGAGAAAGGACGGCTCCCCTCCTCTCCCGAAGGCCCACTTGTTTATGTGTTGTGTTCTAGTGTCTACACTAGTCACTCCAGCAGCATTTCCCCAGCTGTTTCTTAGGCTACCACCTTTGAACACACAAGATCAGTCTCCTTTATGGTGACTTGCAATTTCAAAATGCACGCTGAAGTTACAATTTTACAAAGGACGAAGCAATACTTAATATGTTTTCTAGAATGTGTGTCCCTTCCCCAGAAGAGTCTCACGAGCTGCTCCCTCAAGACTGAGACTTAGAGGCTGCAGTGCTTAGTGCTGTACAGGCCGAGGTGCCCAAACTCATGGAATAGCTGACTACATGTCAAGGAAGTGCAGTGGCTTCTGGGAGCCACTAGCCTCCACTGTGTGAGAGGAATGTCTTCCTCCTGCAAGGAGCCACTTCTTGTCTCAGCAGACATGGGGAGAGAAGTCACAGACCAAAGAATGCCCAGCTTCTGTGTTCTTCCACCACCAGGAGCCAGTCAGCATGCACCAGCTAGTTCAAATGAGAACCTGCTGGAAACGTGATTATGGGACTGGTCACACCATGGCTGCAGTCAGGAAGCAGATAGAGCACATGTTGGTGCTAAGGTCACTTCCTTTTTCCTCCCTTCCATTCAGTCCAGGACCCCAGTCCATGGGATGGTGATGCCCACATCAAGGTGAGTCTTCCTTCCTCGGTTAACCTCTCTAGAAACACTCTACAGACAGAGCCAGAGGTGCCTCCTAGGTGCCTCCTAAGTCCCTTCAATGTGGCAGTTAAGACAACGGTCTCACAATAAGCAGCAACCATAATGCAGGGAAGAATTTGGGAGAAGGGTGAGATACCGACCACTTTCACTGTGGCCGATCTGGGAAAACCTCTCCTGACCCTACACTTGTACTAACACAGCACAGAGCTAACAATTTGAATTGTAAGTGTGTCATTCCCCATTACTGTGCTTCTTAAACCCTAGAGATTTTTTTGTGTCATAGAGATACAGAAAAGAGGTTGAGACAATTACATTTAATTTCAGGCATAAGATATACAGCCTAGTAAAACCAGGGAAGGGTGTATGTGGAACATTTACCAAAGAAATTGCAGGTCTGGGGTGTGGCTCAGCAGTGGAGCACCTGCCTAGTGTGTGTGTAGTTCTGGGTTCCAGCCTCAGCAACACACACAGAGATATTCTCTTTCTCTCCCTCTCTAGCCCCCCACTATGAAATAGAAATATTGAATAGAATATGAATAGAAAATGAGACAAGGCAAACCTACCCCGAATTCTGAGGAGAGGGTCAGTACTTTCCCCTTTGCCGTCAAGTCTTTATAAAGGGCATCTATTTCAGCATGATACAGCTGCGTCCTGTCTTCTGTGGTCTGAGTTTCCACAGAGAACAGGATATTGCCAACCCTGAAACATACGCAGCACTGTCAAAGGCATGGATTAAGTAGTCCAAACAGAACACTGGAGAAGTAGTGTGTGTGTGATATGTGTGTGTGTGCTCGCAGTGTCTGCCCAGAGTGCTGAGCAGTTGAAATAGGTGTGCTCCAGGCTCTGCCACCCTTTTCCAGCCACCCTGTCAGTAATCAGGAGCAGGGGTTGTGGGAGGCTCACACACATATCATGTATCGTGTTTAAGCTTTTGCATGTAGCACCACTGTGGCTCTGTGAGAATAAACTCATGCAGCATGTATTTATCATGATGTCATCAGCAGAACCTTCTAGTTCTTCGATCCTTTAGCAGGAGGGAGGAGGAGGTGTGACCTGGCTTGGAGACATATCATAGCTGAGTAACAGTTCAAAATGGAAGAGGATTTATAATTTGGAAGACTTGGGAAAAAGCTGAAAGTTTCATGGGAGAAGAGGTCTGAATGTCTGTCTATCCTAATTAAATTCAGGGGGACACGTGCATGCACACACACAACACGAAGTAGGAAGGGGCCTTGTTGGGAAGAAGGGTTTCAGTGGGAATAGTCAGGGGATGAACAGGTAATACGGAGTGAGAAGGACTAAAAGTCATTATATACATGTATGAAACTGTCAAAGAAAAAAATACTTTTTTAAATGCTTCTAAATCAGTGGCTGTGGAAAACCATGAGGATGTGAGAATAAAGGCAGAGGAGGAGGGCACAAGTGACAAGTACAAACTCCGATTTTCAAAGCTTCACTTCTACTTCCTTCATTTGGTTATCTGCGCCTCCAAACTTTCCACCAAGACAACACCACCCTTGCAATACACACATCAGCAATCCTTGCATGGCAGCCCTGAACCTGCACAGATCCATGTTTTCCTGCTGCTAGACAAGCTCTTCGCAGCCTTTGAGCACCCAGGCAGAGCTGTTGCAGGAACACAATGGGCTGTGCACTTGGCCAGGAGAGATGCTGCTCCAGACGTATATTGTGAGTATACACAGGGCTCTGACACAGTTCATTTCAGAACATGCCACTGGCCACCACCAGTCCCACATCACACTTGAGCACACATACTTGTCTCCCGTGATAGTGATGGTGAAGCCGTCATATTCCTTCCCTTGATCTTTGAGGCTGGGAACTTTGGTGTTCACAGTGAACCCGTCCTTCGTTTTGGTATTAAACTGCTTTCGAGGGAAAACAAAAATCTCTATTAGTTGCAGTTCTGACACTGCAACATGACGCTGTCATCTACAAACATGTTGGGCCACACTGACAGCTACCCTGGGCTGCATACGGCCCACAGGCTGCAGGCTAGACATATCTAGTTCTAATCTGTCCTGGACCCTGACTCGGTCCTGGGTTTTTCTAAGGCATTCAATTGAGAGACCATGTGCTCTCTCTTGGCAGACAGTGACTAAGGACACCTCTCCTCTCTTTAGGTGCAGCACAAACCCCAGGAGCCTACAGAGTAGCAAAGACCCCAGCAGGGAGCTGCAGGGTACCCCTACCAGCCAAGATCTGGCTCACTGTGGCAGCTGCTCTGGGGTTGTTTCTCCTCCCCATTCAGCAGGCCGCAATCTTGCCTGCCAACAGAGCAGCAATGCCAGCATCCCGGATCCTGAAAAAGCACTTTGTGTTCCTGCAAGCACTCCCCTAGAGCTGCAGGCCCAAGAGGTGCTCAGCATTCCTTCACCAGCTAGGGAGTTTTATCTGCATACACTCCAACCTGTGGACCACGGGTTATTAGGAGTTCCTCAGAGCTGGCTAGGGTGTCTCCTAGGAACACAGCTTCAGATGCCAGCGTTGAGTTAAAACTTGTGCATTCCCAAATGGCAGTAAGCAGGTTCTGCCTTGACTTTAGAAGAGTGCCTTCCTACTTTGGCTACTTGATGCTGTTCATGTTTTTCTAGGATGGGTGGACCTGGAGTAAGACAGGCAATGACAAGGCCTTCTCTGGGCTCTGGTGGGAGGGCTTCTCCAACAGCTGGCCACAGGAGTGCTGGCTGGAGGCCCAGAGCAGGCTACCAGGGCTGCCAGCTGAACTGAGGCAAGAGGCGCTTTCTTTCAGGGACTGTCTCAGAAGACAAGTCCAGGTACTTACTTTACGCCAGCTGGAGCCTCACCACAAACAAGACCAGGTCAGAATGCACATTCACAAGAAAGGAAACAAGCCTGGCCAAGCCAGTGGGCCAGGAAGTGGCAGAGTGGAGGGGTGAGGCCAGCCCCCAGCTAATAAGCCATTTGCCGGAGCACGATCTCTAAGTCTTCCAGTGGCACTCCAGGCTTTTCAGAGGAAGTGGCAAGCTACATTTCCTGCACACTTCAAACACACATGTAGACCAACACATCCATAATCTGGCTGAAGCCAGTCTGAAGCTGAAAATGCTCCCATCCAAAGGACAGGCTCCTGCAGACAGCACAACAGGGGCGATGCTGCCACCCTCTGGCTAGGTGGTGTGGGACGGTCTCAGTTCCCTTGGCTCTCCTTTCCATAGCTGCATAAGCAGATTTTGTCTTCCACCTGATATCCTGCTAGATTTTAGTGCCTAACCTCCACAGGAAAGCAACCAAGGAGCTGACCCACTGCAGTTCCGGGTTCTTCTCTATGGAGTGTCCTGCCAGCCTGAGTCATGGGAGGAACTGCCATGATACTGAAGGTTAGTGCAACACAGGTGGACTTCAAAGGCCATCTGAGAGCCTTCCTTCAACCAATCTGTCATTACCCATGACACACTGAGACTTGTCACAGCTAAGGAGTTCCTCCTTAGCTTTCTCTGTCTCTGTCTCTGTCTCTGTCTCTCTCTCTCTCTCCCTCTCTCTCTGTATGTGTGTGTGTGTGTGTGTGTGTGTGAGAGAGAGAGAGAGAGAGAGAGAGAGAGAGAGAGAGAGAGAGAAAGCTTTCAGTTGGACTGACGTCTTTTCTTGGTTCTGACTTCCTACGTCAAGAGCGCGTCTCATTTCTATTCTTTCAGAGTGCATTTCAAACTAAGGCAGACATCAAAATTTGTGCTGTTGCAGTTTGCACAGTGTTAGGGAACAAGGATGGGCCTACTGTGCTCTACCATGAGTGCTCTACCGTAACTCACAATGAGTCACCTCTGGGACCAAAGGAAGCTGGAGGTGCACATAGGAATGGCCCACTTTCAAGGCCACAGTTCAGTCGCAGCTCTGCAATCCAGACAACTCTACCCAGGGCCCTCTGGGCAGCCCCTGCTGTGCCGCAAGCTCTCACTGCGGATGCATGGCCATGCACCATGGACCCCTCCACCCCTGCCTTAGGCACCTCCTCCTCTTCTACAGCTGCTGGCCACCTGTCCTACGGTACAGTGAACGTTCTCCAAGGAAGCTGGGGAAATGGGGTTCCTCAACTTCTCTCTTCTTTCAGGAATCAGTCTAACTACAGCTGTCCTGGGTTCCCACATGTGGAAGGGCAACCAAGGAGCACTTGTGACCGCAAGTCCAGTTTGAGTGCATCTATTTTCAAGTCCCTTTTGTTTCCTGAGTCAACTGCTTCCTTGAGAATCAGTTCCGGTTGAGTCTGGTTCAGCATTGTGCTTGGTTTTGGTTATCGCTTACAATGTGTTTATGTAGGGATTTCAGATGGCATCCTTTGTAAATTTTAAAACAGCACAACAGTAAAACATATGCTCTTTTTCTCTCTAAGTTGCTGGTTTTCTCTCATACAATTCCTCCTGAGATATTTTCTTTTAGTTTGCTTATTTTATGTGTAAGTGTGTTTTGTCTGCATGTATGGCTGTTTACCCTGAACGCCTGGTAGCTGCAGAGGTCAGAAGAGGGAGTCAGATCCCCTGGAACTGGACTTAGAGACGGTTCTGAGTCACCATATGAGTCCTGGAAACTGAACCAGGTCCCTCAGGAAAAGAAACCAGTGCTCTTAACTGCTGAGTCACTGCTCCATCCCCAACTGCGATTCTGATGATAAACTTACCTTCATAATTGGAAGAAGGTCCTCCACTTTATGTACCTTTTCCAGGGCTTCTCTGACTTCCAACAAGCCTTTTGGATTATTTGCTCTTGAAGAGAGGGGGAAAGTAGAAGGGAGGAGGCAATGGAGATTAAGGCAAAAACATAACACGTGGATCTCATTTACATTTTAAACAACTGTTCCTAACGACAAGCAGCTCAATGCTGTAGGCCTGTACAGCCTAGGGCTCCTTACTGACAGGATCATCTACCCAGACCAGTAATACATGTGAGAAAATTGTGTCTGGAGTAACTGTTCAGACCTTCCTCCTGCTCGGCAACCCCCTAAGCAACACAGCACTGGCCAAGTGTTGGTATTATAAGGAGTCTAGATGATCTAAAGCATATGGGAGCATGTGTGTGGGTTTTGTATAAATGTCATACCATTTAATGGAAGGGACCTGAGCACCCAGAGATCTTGAAATCCACTGCCAGACACTGACGATAAACAGTATCCAAACTGGGCAATAAGCAAAGTCAATCCTAGCTAACAGGTGTGGAGCTGCAGATGAGAACGGAGGTGACCAGAGGAAGCGCAGCATGGCTGGCAGCCTTCACATTCGCCCCAGGTACAGGCCCAGTTTCTTAGTAAAACCTCCACTGTCCTGTTCCGAGTCTGCAGTGGAAGTATGTACGGCTCAGATCAAAGCACCCTGCTGGGGTTCCGCGTCATTTCACTCAGCTGGGGATTCCACCATTCAAAACTGAACTCCCCAACAGATGAGAGCTTGGTAGGCAATTGGGAATATCACAGTGCTGAGTGTCAGGCTAAAAGCACCACCAAGGCCTGAGACTCTGTGAAGTCATTATACAGGCAAGTGACTAAAAGGCATGAAACTTCTGATCTACATTGTTTTGTCTGCCAGTGGCTCAGTTTTCAAATTTCACAAATATACCACACATGAAATGCATGGAATCAATCCTTCACAGCAAAGGGGAAGATTGAAGGCTTACCCATGATAAACAAGAATTCTATCTTTAATAAAATGAAGTATTTTCTCAAAATATTCCAGATATCGCATATTAATCACCTGACCCCTGTAAGGTAAAAAACGATAAAATTAACCATCATTTTACAAAGGAACGTAAGTATCAGTTAATTCTGAAAACAAAGAGCTGAGACTAGTGTGGCAGAGTGTAAGAAAGCTGCTTGCTCTGTCACTGTGGGAGAAGCAAGTCCCATCCCAGCAGGAAGCCTGGGCTCTTGGAGCCTGTCCTGGACAAAAGGGTCCAGGATCAGCTTAAATGGAGTTCAGACCTGATGGCAACTATCTTAGGTGAAGATGCCATTCTCCGCTCTCTGTACGGCACGTCTGCATATCTGATGATGCCTCTCCTTGCTGTTTAGCAGTCTTCTTTCCCTCCATATAACACTGTATTCCTCCCACTCCCACTCTCCGGTTTTTTCTTCCTTTAAACTCTCTTGAAGGTGTTCATGTCTAGGAAGAGCTGAGTCTGGGTCTTTCTGCTCCAGAAACACCACCCCATTCCCACAGCATCCTCCTGTCAAGGTCATGACTCAAGTAGGACTCCTCTCCCCAGCAGGGCACTTCGGTCTCCAGGCCCCACTTTCTCTCCTGCCACTCTCAGGCTGACAGGGGTCAACCATAGCCTAGCTAGAGGCTGAATGAATTCCTGGGATGCTACTCTACCAGGCACCTCTGAGCCACTGCAGAGTTCCCTGCCACTCTGTCTCAAAGCCTCTGCAGCTCCCTTCCCACCCTGCAGGGGGTCTCGTGGGTCTGCGTCGGTGTTCTCAGATCTCAAACCCTTTCCTTTGTTCCCAGTCTGCTGCCCCTCACAGTCTGTTCATTCATCTGTTGCCACCATGACCCTCCACATGTACACATCTGTTCTTGCTGTTTCTCTGCTCACTATGCCCAAATGGCTCACCACCTGTGAATGGCTCACCAATTTGGGTATCTATCTTTCCAGCCTCAATCCCTGAGACTCTCTGGAAAGCACGGTGGTTGGCAGCAACAATGGATGGATCACAGCTTCCTGGCCAGGCTGAGTTCACCAGTGAGTGGGTGCACAACCCATTCTCTCTCTTGGGACAGTTCAGGCCTGGCTACTGGCTACACCAGGTGGCCCTTTTCTGCACTCCATCATCAAATCCTGACACGGGGCCTCTGACTCAAGCACCATGAGCGAGAACACAAGGTGATACACAGTGGCCTCAGTTATAACCCATGACCAAATCTAGCTAAAAGCATCACAAATCATTCCGTGAGAAACAGAAAGGAACCAATTACACAGGGAAAAGAAACATGACTTCTAGAAATTAAAAAGATAAGTATAAAAAGGACATTTACACTAAAACCTAAATTTAAATGTCAAATGTTAGACAGAGTAACATTTTCTGGATCCAGGTTTCTGGAGCTGGAAGTATTTTAGATATGACATAGTGCCACATCTGCCAATTTTATCTGAAGTCATGTTTACTAAATGGCAGGCAAACACCATGAGCATCGCTGAGGTGGGTCTCTTCAGGATGTGTTCACGCCTGTTTTCAGGGTAGGTAGCCCATGAAGGAAGGTAAGGCAAGCATCACCCAGGTTCCTAACTGCAGGGTTCAGGACAACCCAGAGGCTCTCAATCTGCCCGACTCTCACCAGGGAGCAACCTCGGTGACCGGCCCTTAGTGCTCAGGGTAGAGCTGGGGTTCCCCGGACGGAGCAGACCCAGGAGGATGCTATGGCAAATACTGCATTCTCCATCTAATCACTTCCTATGTTCTTTCACGACTTCTTGAAAACTGACAATCCAGTCCATAACTCATGAACCCACCCTTCAGTGATGTTCTACATGTGAAGGTGATGGCATACACTGCTCGTATGCAGCTGGGGCAGTGAGAAGGAGGTGATGGCATACACTGCTCGTATGCAGCTGGGGCAGTGAAAAGGGACTCACGGAACTTGCGGGTGCAGAACAGTATACTATGGGTATGTTCCCTATCAAGGCCACCAGGGTACATCTCATACTGCTGCACTCCTATGCCAACAAGAACAAGGCACAAAAGGTTCCCACCTGATTAAGTTGATATGGTTGTTGAAACCTCTGCTGAGACTTCGAGCTGGCATCTGATCCAGCCACAGTACAGGCTGGTCTGGATCAGCGATCCTGTGAAACAGAGCTCATGAGGACTGAGACCTAACCCACCGCTTCCAGGATAAACCAAGGATGGGTCTCTGCAAAAGTGAGGAAGGAGCTCTTACTGGCTCCAACTTCTGAAAAGAGCACACAGACTAGCACATTCCAATGCACAGTCTGGCCAAACCAGGTGAGAAGCCAGCAAAGGCTGATGAGCTGTAATGGTTGGTCTAAACTGTCAACTTGACAGGCGTTAGAATCATCCTAGGAAATACTCCCACAATGGTGATTCCACAGAAGAGCAACCGTTGGGGGAAGACCCACCCACATGTAATTGGTACTGTTCCATGGGCTAGGGGCCCATACTCAGTAAGGAGAAAGTGACTGAGCACTTCTCTGCCTCCTGACAGGATGATGGTGAGCACCTGCCTCATATTCCTGCTGCACACCTGCCCGCCATGATGGAAGCCCTGAGCTTAAACTAACCCTCCCTCTTACATTGCTTTTCCTCGGGTGTTCTGTCCTAGCAATGAGAAAAGGAACTAATACATTGGGCAACTATATGAGTTCCAGAAATCCAGAGGCGGCCTGCACCTTAGGGGACGGGCCACAGGTAAGGAAGGATACTCCGAAGACCTCATCTGAAACACTGTGCTCACACAGGGGCTTGGAAACTTGGCAACCCTCACTCCCATTTCATGAGCATGAGCTGAGTGTGTTCTGGAGAATAAAGGTAACAGTGATGTCTGGCACACTTTAGGAGAAAAGAACTCAGTACCCTAACTTACAGGGTCCAATTTTGTGAGCAAAGTGTGGATTCAAACCTCTTGGTGAGAAAAGACATGCCTGCTAGGAGCACTCTTCACTGTCTCACTGGCCCACTGGTTACCTTCTCCACTTCACGGCAATGTCGAACATGTCCCTCCACTGCATCAGCCTCGTCTTCCCGTTCATGCGGACCTTTGAGTTCGTCCAGGTCCGATGGACAGCCTGCATGACTTCCAGTGCTGCCAAGCCCATGGCTAAGGGAGAGGAAGACCAACAGAGCTCACCAGAACCCTTTCCGAGGGGCCAGTTCTCCTCTTTTCTCTCAAGTCTTGGCGACCACATAAAGAACCAGAAGCACCAATGAAACAGCGAGATGGAGCATCTGATGTCCTACTCAGACCCAGCCCTGCTTCCTACAGAAACAAGGAGGGCCTCAAGTTCCTCCTCACTCCTGCAGGAAGAAGACAGCTGCCCTGGATCAGGTGCCCAACTTCCAGTGAGAGCTTGAGTGCCATGCTCCACATCAACATGGCAGCAAGAGTGCAGAGCCCAGCTGGAGGAGGCAGCTTTCTCCAGAGCTCACTGTGAACTAGTCTACACACTTCTGTTCTGGCCACATGGAAAGCTGAGTAAGTACAATAAATACCAACTTCTAAAGAGAGACAGCACAGCCTAAAGACCCTGCTCCATTTCTAGAGAATACCTCTGTGTATCCTCTTGTTGGGCAGGAAACCAGGTGTTTCATACTGCATAAGTGAGCCCAGGCGGTCAGCTACACATATCAGCTCCTGTACTTCAGGCTTGTAGCCCTCGAAATTCTGATGTAGCACATCCCTGCAAGAAACACCATGGTTGAGATAAGGACTCTGCAGCAGACACTTGCACCCTTCCCCCACCGGAACTCAACCAAGACACACAGTGAACCAAGCAGTTCTCCAGAGTTTCACATCTCATCACACACAATTAAAAGAAACAATCTCTTATGCAAGTCATGTATACCACTTGCTACTACCTCATGCAGGTTAAGGATCATAGGTGGGGATCCAAGGCCCTCTTAGTAGCATTTGTCCCGGAAACTTTTCCAGATACACAGCGTGTAGTGCCCTTCCAACAAGTGGTCAAATCTTGTCCAACTATGACTTTTAACGGATTCTCAGTCCATTGACATTTATTGCAGTTATCAGAGATCTGAACTGATTTCAGCCCATTTTCCTATTTTCCCCTTTGTGCTGGATATTTTTATGTCAACTTGACACATGCTAAAGTCATCTGAGAGGAGGAAGCCCCAATTGATAAAACGCCTACTTAAGACTGGACTGTAGGGAGGGCCCAGACAATTTTGGGTGAGGCCACCCCTGGGCTGGTGGTCCTGGGTTCTGTAAGAAAGCAGGCTAAGCAAGCTAGTGGAGCAAGTGAGTAACACTCCTCCATGGCCTCTGCATCAGTTCCTCCCTCCAGGTCCTGCTCTGCTTGAGTTCCTGCCCTGACTTCCTTCGATGATGAATAGTGATATGGAAGTGTAAGTCAAATAAACCTTCCCTCTCAAGTTGTTTTTGGTCATGGTGTTTCACAACAGCAATAACAGCCTAACTAAGACACAGCCCAAACACCCATACACATAAAATAATAAAATTAAATTTTAAAAAATGTGCTGGGTGGTAGTGATGTACACTTTTACTCCCAGTGCTCAGGAGGCAGAAGCAGGCAGATCTCTGTGAGTTCGAGGCCAGCCTGGTACAGAGTGAGTTCCAGGACAGCCAGGACCACACAGAAAAACCCTGTCTCAAAAAACAAAAACAAAACAATATTTAAAAATGCAACTGTGGCCGGGTGGTGGTGGCGCACGCCTTTAATCCCAGCACTCGGGAGGCAGAGGCAGGCGGATCTCTGTGAGTTCGAGGCCAGCCTGGGCTACCAAGTGAGCTCCAGGAAAGGCGCAAAGCTACACAGAGAAACCCTGTCTCGAAAAACCAAAAACCAAAAAAAAAAAAAAAAAAAAAAAGCAACTGTGGACTTATGTGACTCATTAGCTTTGGAAAACTCTTGGCCGCAATTCTTTCAAACACCGCTGCTGCTTATCCATTTCCCTCAGATTCCAGGTGTGCCTACTCCTCCAGGCCCTCAGTGTCCCCTCCCGTCTTCTGCCCCCTTCCTTCCAGCTGTGTTGTTTCCCCGCAGCCACCTGTCTTGCTGCTTAGCCCATTATTAAAGTCTGTACTCAGTGACAGTGTCTTCTATCCCTAAAACTGCCATTTATTTTAAAATCAACCTGGCCACATCAGACAGTCTCTTGTTTCTTGTTCATGTTGGCAACTTAGTCATGATTTCTTTCAGCATTTTATTTAGTTATTTTCTGTCTGTATTCAGCAACTTCAGTAGGTGAAGTCCTCAAGGTCCAAGCTTGCTAGTTGCTCCTTCACTGACTCATGCATGCGGTGTGGAGAGTCCTGAGGTTTGGATGTCATTCCCATGGTCTTAGTTTAAGAGACTATGGGGACCCAAATGGGTATAGGTTTCCTACTAGGAGTTTGCAACTATGTCTGCGGAGTTCCTAGAATGCCTCCAACATGGGGTCACATTAACTTCTAAAAGGTTTCCTTACTCCACTGCAGAGCTGGTGGGCTACAATCCAGATGTTTCTCTCTCATGAATGCTCACCTCCCTCCTTCTTTTCAAGAGAACAGAAACGACAAAATGTAGCGATTTTTCAATTTTAAGGCACTGCTGGACGTTTGGGAATTACTCTCTACTCTGATCTGTTTTGTGGCCTGACCGCCCTTAAGTACATCTGCACTTTCCCATTACAGCAGCAGCTGCCCAGCAGTGTGATTTTTAACCTATGTTCCTTGGCTGGCCCTGAACTCCTAAGCTTCCCGCCTCCACCTCCCTAGTGCTGGGATTATAATTGTGCACTACCACACCTGGCGAAACTTTCAAATTTCTAAACAATTTGTTTTCTAAGCAACAAGCAAGCATTGCTTACTAAAGATTGCCTGTGAGCCTCCATGTATCTGACATGCAAAGGCTGCACAAAATGAGTATAGAAAGGTCAGGCTAGCAGGAGAAGCAACGTCTGTAAGAAAGTTTCAAGGTACCTTATAAACTAAGAGAAATAGCCGGTGGCACATAAACTGCAAGAAGTCATTTATTGATCAAGAAATAGCAGCACTCAGGAGGCTGAAGCAGTGGGATCATGAGTTTGAGGTCAGCCTGGAATGAACACACACTGAGACCCAATCCCTTTCGGTTTTTCTGTGTAGCTTTGCACCTTTCCTGGAACTCACTCTGTAGACCAGGCTGGCCTCGAACTCACAGAGATCCTGCCTCTGCCTCCCAAGTGTTGGGATTAAAGGTGTGTGCCACCACCGCCTGGCCTGAGACTCAATCCCTTTAAATAAATGGGGGGGAAAATAAAAAAAAAAGATGAGCTCCCAGTTTGGGCGTTGAGAAGCCACACCACACAACACTTACTTGATGTGAGGCTGCAGGCCCGGCTGCTCTTCGTAGCCATCTATGAGAAAAGGCAGGTTCTTTGCCCAGTGGTCCTTGAAGCTGCCTGGTAGATCCGTGTCAATGTTATATTCCGTCAGGGGGGTATCGAGGTGTGCGTGCAGATATCGAGAATATTCTGTAGACAGGAAAGGAGCTGCCAAACCTAGGTACTGCTGAGAAAGCCCTTGTTAGAGCAAGGCACCACACAGATGCTTTGACCCACATTGTCATCACTGTAGGAATTCTGGAAGATGGCTGCAGGTCTATAGAAGCCTGCTACTGACTGGAAGCACAAGGATCAAGTATACATCAGTTTGCTGGGGTCTTCTTTGACTACATTTTAACCACCTTTCCAGGAAGAGAGCCAAAGAGCTCATCTTTCTGTTTCAGAGCCTGCAACTCAAGGGAAGTACCAGACTGAGCCTGGGCTCTGTCAGCTCTGAGAGACCAAATGGGTGTGCAGTCTCACCACAACCTGACTAACAGCTGCATCTCTCTCTAGAGACCTGCAGGAAGGAACATGGCAGGTATGCTCGCCCAGTTAGGGGTCATTCTCAGTGCCAGCCCTGCTGAGCCAGGAGGAGTGTGAAGGGTAAACTGTCCAAGAGATGGCCCCTGGGCTGTTGATACTTGATGCAATCTTCAGAGACTTCAGTATGTTTGGGACAACGTGCACATATCAATCTATTTTTTCCAACTAGAAAGTCTGTGAAGCTCAAATTCTGATCAAGTACAGCTAGTAAAAGATTAGCATTCAGCCGGGCAGTGGTGGTGCACGCCTTTAATCCCAGCACTCGGGAGGCAGAGGCAGGCGGATCTCT